>PVIR01028063.1:0-22306 GCA_004026965.1 Petromus typicus
TGTGGAGACCCACACCCAGCAGCAACCAGTACCACATACCACAGTGCCGGGCGTGGTGGCTCACGCCTGTAATCCCAGCACTCGGGAGGCAGAGGCAGGAGGATTGTGATGTGAGTTTGAGGCTGAGCTCAAGGCCAGCCTGAACCACAAAGCGAGACCCTGTCTCCAAAAACCTAAAAAAAAAAAAAAAAAAAAAAAAGAGTGTGTGATAACTAAATTGGCTTGGCATCATTCTAGATGTGGATAGCGGAGGCCTCAATCCAGGTGGTGGTGTTATCAACAAATGGGCTTGTAGCCTGGATGGAGTACAAAGAGAAAGATGGAAGGCAGGCTTTGCTGCCTCCTGCCTGCTCTGCCCTGGACTGTTTCTCATCTGTGATATCCTTCTACTATGACACTCTGCCTTAGGGCCAGTCAACTAAGAACCAAAATCCCTACAGAGATAGACCTTTCTCTACAGAATAGACCTTTCTCATTCTTTAACTTATGGGTGTCAAGTATTTTGTCTCAGCAACAAGATACTTAACTAAGACCCCCAGATAACAGGTCTACACTCACCATTAGCAATATTATGCTCAGTCAAATTAATTTTTGTTTTCTCATGTTGTGAGTTCTCTGAGACTTATAGCCAGTCCCAGGTTATTGCTATGCCTCATGTTGTGTCCTTGTTGACGTGTCACACTGCCCTGGCTCTCTTGAGTATGTGTGTTTGTCCACACTAGCCCTTCTCCAAGTGTGGGAGAGATATCAGGGCAACTCTGGGCCTTTATGAAGTCTACAAGGTCAGAACAATTCCCATAGTTCTAAGACATTATATTTTTCTTTCTCATCCTCTTACTAGTTCAGTGCTTTCAAAAGCATCTGTATAAATCACAGCAGATTGAATACAGGAGATCTGAGAATCCAACATCTCTTAGTAAGCCTGACATAAAAGAGATTTATAGGTATGTAAAACAATGCCATGCTTCACACTGTCTTTTTATCTTAAATATAGTTATTTCTCATAAAAACATTATGTATGCTAAAATGGAATGAGTTTGTTATTCTCATTTTTGAGTAAATCATTATCCATATTTTTAATTTCTTGGTTTTAATTTCTAATAAAGTTAGTATCAATAGATGCAACATGTAAACACGTCTCTCTGGAATTCTCTTTCTACTTTTGGAAAATCTAAATGAGTTCTAAGATCAAAAAGCAAGAGGATTGTGCTATACCTGCCACCAAAGAGACCTAAGGCCCAGGACAGCTTAAGGCCCAGGCTTGCCCAGGGCAGAGAGTTCTTGAGGAGTGCTCTGTCAAATGAGGATTCTGGAAGGGAATTTCTGGACTAACTTCCATGTGAGTTATAGAGAGAAAAAGCAGTGAAATACTGAAAGAGGGAGCAGGCATTGGGAAGATCTGGAGAGCAAAATTGTGAATTAAGACAAGGAAACCGGAAAGAGATGCCCCCTGTCTTTTATTCTGCTTTCAGACCTAAGATATCCTGCATCAGCTACAGCTGATTCATCTTTAGTACTGATTTCTGATGCAGCATAACATTAGGGTATAGAAAAGGTCTTCACAGCCTTCAGAAATATTGTCCCAAAGCATAAAGTCTTTCAGCTAGTGAAGAACATGTAATAATACAATTAGAGATGGAAGACTAATACAGATTATACAGGGAGTTTACACATTCCTTGAGGTGGTTCCAGCCTCAGATATACTTTAGAACGATTTAGAAGGTCAGACAAATCTAGATGCCCGCTGGCTGGGGATAGAACCAGGGATTAGCCTGTTTTAAACCTCACCCTACGATGATTCTGCTGTGTGAGCAAGCATCACAAAGCAAGTAGGTGGGAATCAGAAATGCAAGATGTCCCTGGAGGTGGCCAGGGACCAGTCATGCCTGAGGGAAATGGAAGCAGTGAAGATCACAGAGAAGCAGAAAGCAGCCTCCCAACTTTACTCCAGGCATTCATGTGTTGTTTGTTCTTGGGAAATCAGGGTCCTCTGGAGTCACTTTCCTCCCAGCTGAGCCTTTCCCTGGCCAGCTCACAGAAGTCTCTTACACCATGAAAGGACAGAGAACTTTACCATTTTCTCTCCGACTCCTTGAATGAGCAATTTTGGTCATAGACTGGACTGCTAAATCTTTACACATCTGAGAGGCAGACTTTGATATGCTGGTTTTTCATCCCGTTTGACTCACAGAGGTATAAGCAACCCCGTTAATCTCCTTGGACTAGGGGAGCAAGGGGCACAGGGAGAGAGCTCCCTTCTTGGTGGGAGTTGGGCTCTGTTCTGAGCCTGAACAAAGCGCTACTCTCTCTGTCTCCATTCCAGGACTGAATTCTGCCTCCATAACTTCTTTTTAATCCTCTACCCCAGCCTCTGGGGCCACCAGACGCCAGAGGTGGGAAGTAGGGCATCCTTTAGATTTCTCTCTGGCATCTCTTTTTCCTTAGTACCCAAGAAAATAAAATATATAAAAAGGTGTGAAAGCTTTTGGGTGCTGGATGGTGCCCCTAGAAGAGAATGATCCAGAAAGGCCGTGGTCTTACCTGTGTAGAACTCTGGAGCAGAGGCACATGTTGAACTCTTTTTTTTTTTTTAGGTTTTTTTGAGACAGGGTCTTGCTTTGTGGTTCAGGCTGGCCCTGAGCTCAGCCTCAAACTCACATCACAGCAACCCTCCTGCCTCTGCCTCCCAAGTGCTGGGATTACAGGCGTGAGCCACCACGCCCGGCACTGTGGTATGTGGTACTGGTTGCTGCTGGGCGTGAGTCTCCACGCCCAGTATGGTATGTGGTTACCGGGGATTGAACCTGGGTCCCTGTGCTTGCAAGACAGGCGCCGGAACCACTGAGCTAACTCCCCAGCCCACATGTTGAACTCTTAAAGGGAACTATAACCTTTAAAAGGCAAGCATCTAGGAGTGCTATGCTATTTCTGTCCCCTGGAATTTGAAACAGTGAATATAACATTCCTACTATCTCTCTGGCTCTAGCTTTCAGAGGTTGCTCAAACTCTAATACCCAATCTGTAGACAGGTAAAGAGTTGAGGGGGGCGAGGTGACGAGCCACAGCCTTCACTGTCCCTCCCCAGTGCTGTAGGTACTATATCCCCAATGCCTGGAACTGATAGAGGGAAGGAGGAATTCACAAACCATCCACATGCTCTTTTTGGGTGGTTTTTATTTTTTTAAATTTTATTTATTTATTATTTTTAATTTTTTTTTTTTTTTTGAGACAGGGTCTAGTTTTGTAGTTCAGACTGGCCCTGAGCTCACTTATGTTGCTCAGGCCATCCTCAAATACCCAGCAATCCTCCTGCCTCTGCCTCCCAAGTGCTGAGAGTACAGTGTGAGCCATCATGCCCAGCATTGTGGTATGTGGTTCCCAGGGATCGAACTCGGGAACTAGCACTTGCCAGTCAGATGCGGGAACCACTGAGCTAAATCCTCGGCTCCACCATTTTCTTTTTTTAAAATTGATTTTATTGGCACATTTTATGTATACATTATGATCGCATTCAACATTGAGAATTTGTACCTGTACATATTTTGATTGTCATTTTTTTTCTATTCTCCTGCTCTCCCTACAATCCCACCCCATGTACACATAAATTTTATTTCCTTTTTTTCATTATCACATGTGTTCTTTTCCTTATTTACTTCCTCCTACCTGCCTTTTCCCTTTTCCTTCTGCACATTTTCTTCCTATTTCACAGTAACTATCATACATTTTGGACTTCATTTACACCTTCAGTCTCTCACACTAGAGAACAGATATGGTATGTACACGTCTGTGTCCCAATTCACTTCACTTATGAGTATGTCCTCAAGGTACATGCATTTGAGTATCAATGACTCAAGTTTATTCTTCTTTATGGCGGAGTAATACTCCATTTTATTTTTTTGAAGCCCACATCTTTATTTATTCTCCCATTGATGGGCAATTGGGCTGTTTCCAAGATTTAGTTATCACAGTGACTTGCTATGAACATGGGTGCACATATGTCACTGTGGTATGATTCTTCTAATTCTTTCACATATATACCTATCAGGGGGATAGTAGGGTAAAATAGGACCTTGAGTCCTAGTTTTTTAAAGGAATCTCCACACTGATCTTCATAGTGGTTGCACCAGTCTACGTTCCCATCAGCAGGGAAGAGAAGGGTTCCTTTCTCCCTCCAGTCCCACTGCATTTATTGTTCTTTGATTTCATGATAGCAGCCATTCTTTGTGGAGTGAAATAGAATATTGGTGTTGTTTTCATTTGCATCTCTCCAATGACCAGCAAAGTGGAACATTTCTTCATATGTTTCTTAACTGCCTATATTTCTTCATCTGAAAAATGTCTCTTCATTTCAGGTGCCCTTTTTTGAATTGAGTCTTTAAATTTGGAGGGGCTGATTTTTTTTTAAAAATTCTATATATATTCCAGATAGTAGTTCTTTATCTGAGAAACAGTCAGTAAAAGTTCTTTTCCATATTGTAGGTTGTATTTTTGATCTGTTGGTGGTTTCTATTGCTGTGCAGAAGCTTTTTAGTAAGATGAGATCCCAATTGTTATTCCTTCTGCTAGTATCCGTGCTACTGAGGTGGGTTTATGTAAAGCTTTATTTATGTAAAGTTTATTTATAAAGCTTTTCCTTATGCCAGTGTCTTCAAGAGTTCTACTTAACCTGTTCTGCAACAGGCTCAGTGTTTCTGTTTTAATATTTAGGTCTCTAATCCACTTTGATTTTAGTTTGGTGCATGGAGAAAGAGGTAAATCTAGCTTTAATCTTTGGCAAGTTGAAACCCGGCACCATTTGTTGAAGAGGCTATCTTTCCTCTATTGAGGGTGCTTGGCTCCTTTGGCAAAGATGAAGTGACTTAGTATATTGAGGGTTGTTTCTGGATCTTCTAGTCTGTTCCACTGATCCTTGGATCTATTTCTTTGCCAGTACCATGCTATTTTTATCACAGTGGCTTTGTAGTATAGTTTCAAATTGGGGATTGTGATGCCCCCTGCCCTGTCCTTGTTGCCTGGAACTGCTTTTGCTATTCTTCATTTCTTGTGGTTCCAGATGAATTTTTGGATTATTTTCTCTAGCTCTGGGAAACATGCTGTTAGGATTTCAATCAGGATTACACTGGATCTGTATAATAGTTTTGGCAGTATAGCCATTTTGACGATATTGATTCTTTCTACCCAGGAGCAAGGTATGTCTTTCCATTTTCTGATATATTCTTCAGTCTTCTTCAGAGTGCTGTAGTTTTCAGAGTAGAGGTCTTTCACCTCCTTTGTTAGATTGATTCCTAGATATTTCATTTTTTGGACTCAATTGTGAAAGGAATTGATTCCCCCATTTCTCTCTCAATGAGTCTGTTGTTTGTGTATACAAAGGCTATTGATTTTTGAGTGTTGACTTTGTATCCAGCTGCGTTACTAAATCTGGCAGTTAAGTCCAACAGTCTTTTGGCTGAGTTCTTAGGATCTTCTATATAGAATTTCATGTCATAAACAAATAATGACAGTTTAACTTCTTTCCTTCCTATCTTTATTCCTTTTATTTCTTTCTCTTATTTAATTGCTGGGGCCAGTGTTTCCTAAACTATATTGAGCAAGATTGGTGATAATGAACATCCTTATCTTGTTCCTGATCTTAGCATGAAAGGTTCAGGTTTTGACCATTTAATATGATGCTTGCTATTGGTTTCTCATAAATAGCTTTTCTTAGTTTGAGATAAAGGCCAGCTATTCCAGTTTTCTGTAGGATTTTAATCATGAATGGGTGTTGGATTTTGTCAGATGCTTTTTCTACATCCACCATTCTCATAATAATCATGTGTTGCATATGTGCCATGGTCATGAAGAGTTAAGATAAGCATGCTTCCTGTCCTGAGGAGCTCACAACACGAAGTGCAGAGGCCAAAGTTAGGGGTCCTCCAGGGCCTATGGGCACAGAGAGGAGGGGAGTTAACATGACTCTAGAGGGCAAGACAGTTGCTGAGAGACTGAGCTCAGGCATGACATATAAACTGAAAAGCTCGGTGGGGACTATCAGAGAAGCCATGGTGGGTAGAGCTATCATGCATTGGATTAGAGTTTGACTGTATTAAAAAAAATTCTCAGAGAGAGCTTCCATCCTTCCTACAAGGTGAGGACACCACAGAAAGTTACCATTACCTTGAAACTAAAAAATGGGACCCACATCCGATATGGATTCTGCTTGGGTAGGTCTGGGACTCCTCAATTCCTAGAACTGTGAAAAATAAATATCTGCTGTGTAAAGGTTAACTAGTCTCTGATGTTTTATTAGAGTCCAAATGAGCTAAGACAGACAGTATCTCTGCCTTGGAGATTGAGAATTTCAGGTTCTTATATACTTGTGTGTGGCCCTCACACACACACATGCATGTGCATGCCTTGTGTATACACATACATACATTCACACATGCATGTTTTCATTTTCTCAGAATAATTCAGTGAATTGGCTGCATCAGTATCTAGGGATTGTATTACCTTGAATATGTAAACATTTTAATGGCTCCATTTAGTACCTTATAATTTGTTTTAAATTATTTTAGGGATCCTAAAGTTAATAACTGTTCATATTATTTTCTTACCCAGTTATCACAATTATATCTCAAAATTCTGTCTGAAGTAAAAATCTTTTGAGGCTTTCGAACATACCTACAATCAGTTTTATTTTATTTTTTTTCCGAAAAGACATCCTAGAGATGCAGGCCCCCCTCTGTGGTTGCTGTCTGGGGAGCAGAACCTTTCTCTGGCATTTCAGATGTTTCTTTGTTGTTGTCAGTATGAGGATGTGGATATGTTGGTTATGGGGGCGTCTTATGCTGCCTACCATGGGAAAATATGTTCTGCTTTCAGCTAGACTGAAAGTTCACACCAACAAAACGTGTTTTCCCCAGGCCCCCTCTCTCTGCCAACCCAAACTCCTTACATATGCAACTCCGAGAGCACAGCTCAGGAAATGTATCCTTTTGTTTTTTTTATAGAATGAGGCTTACTTGATGTTAGAGTCAAAATAAATCCAATTATGATCATTTTTAAAAAGAATGCTGTCTTAGCTTCTGGATCACAAAGCACTTCATTTCTGGAGGAGTCAGAAATCAGTGTTCCCATTTTATAGAGAGAAGAGTGGAAATGAGGGAATATGAATATTTTGCTGAAAATCGCAGACAGCAAAGACAAATCTCACTCTCAGGGCTGATCTCCGTCTTCCACGTGTAGCAGCCAGGAAATTATTTTCCTGCCTACCCTAGGCAATGTGATGGTCTGGGGAGTACATCACCAACAGACAGGGCCACGTGGCCCTTTGCTGGGTAAAAGGGGCCACCTAAGCATGTTCCCGGTGAAGATGGCCATTCTCCAGTTGTCAGTTTTACTTTCACAATTTATTTTTTATGGTCCTTTTACTCCTTAAATGAGAGGGAATCATGTGGTCATAGTATTTTTATAGCCATGAATATTGGAAGTCTGCAACCAAACCCCCGTGACTTCCACCCACCTCCTCCCTGCCCAGCCTTTGGCTGTGTCAGCAACAGCAGCGACATCCTCTGAGTTGGGTGGTAAGAGCTGAATCAGATCCATTTAGGAAACAGTGCTCTTCCCTTTATCTTCAGCAAGTCAGCAATAAATAAACATATGTCTGACATCTTTGCTTCTCTTGGTACTTGTAAAGTTCACATTCAGGATGGCTGTTGCTGAAGTTTCTTGTTTCCTGATCAAAGTTTTCCACTTTGATACAACAGCAGTCGCATCAGTGCTGCCTCCTGCGGCACCAGTGCGCGGTGCAGAATGAAGCAAAAGCATCAGTGATCTGTGTGCTGATACGTGAAGGTGTCAGGGTGAGCGTGGGAAGCTTGTTCTGAACTGTGGGATACTCGTGGGGCACAGAGTTGAGTTTGGTGTGAGGTTTCTTCATACATGGAATTTTCAGCTGCACTCAGAACCTTGTGCACAGAAATATTCAATAAACGGATGTAACATGCCTTTGAAGGCAGTGGCTTCACTTTTTTTTTTTTTTTTTAAGGTTTTTTGAGACAGGGTCTCGCTTTGTGGTTCAGGCTGGCCCTGAGCTCAGCCTCCAACTCACATCACAGCAATCCTCCTGCCTCTGCCTCCTGAGTGCTGGGATTACAGGTGTGAGCCACCACGCCCGGCACTGGTATGTGGTACTGGTTGCTGCTGGGGTGAGTCTCCACACCCAGTATTGTTATGTGGTTACCAGGGAATCAAACCCGGGTCCTTGCGCTTGCAAGACAGGCGCCAGAACCACTGAGCTATATCCCCGGCCCGGCAGTGGCTTCACTTTAACCACATTTTGTTCTTTGTGTTTTAAGTTATTTATGGTCAACTACAATCTGAAATTTCAAATGAAAAATTTCAGAAGTAAAAAGCTTGCTAAGTTTTGAGTAATACCGTTCTGAGGACTGAGATAAAACCTCATTCTTCTTGGGACATGAGTCATCCTAGTGTATCCATGCTGTAGATGCTCTGTACCCACTAGTCACTTAATAGATGAATTAGCAGATTGACTGCCTCAGTAGCACAGTGCTGTAGGTTATGTAGGATTTGGTATTATTTGATGTTCCAAGCATCCACCATGAGTCTGAAAGAACATCTCCTGTAGACAAGGGGCAACTGTTTTACTAACTGCTCTGACCTGATGCCTATGTGCATGTTTGTGTGTGTACCTGAATGTGTGTGTGCTACACTCAGTCCAACTCTAAGAAACAAAGGAAAAGCATCAGACAGAGCACCACGATACTGAGTCCCTCTTCTGGTTGAGCTCACAGTAGTTGGGGGTGCTGGTTTTTGGCCTCAGATCTGGAACGGTTGCATGGTGACTCTAGCATCTGTTCAGGAAACCTCTAAGGGTCCCAGACAGCCAAAGAGATTACCACAGAGAGCTGTCACTCACCAAAAAGATGCACCTTGAAGCGTGTGGAAAGTGGATCTGTTTCCGGTTACGTCATCCCAGGGCGTCCTCCTCCACCTCTTCACCTTGCTGTGTCTTCTTCTACTATCAGGTTCTTAGAAAGCATTCTTCCCTGCCTACACTGGGTCAGAGCCCCACTGTGTGCTCGTTAGCACCTCACCCTATTCCTTGGAAGCACTTACTCCAGTTACAATTGGAGAAGTAATTAGATGTGGGCTCTGTCTTCTGTTTCATGACCATTGCCTTTCTGTTATATCATTCTCTTCACAGTGAAAAATCTGTGATATACAAGAGCAAGAATTCAGAGTAGAAAGATGCGGAGAGTACAGAATAAATTTTCCTGTTATGCTGAGGTCAGGTATCTTCCTCTGGGTCTCTGTTTTCAAATCCAAAAGCCCATAAAATGAGAGCTGGTGAGAGCTGTGCACTTGGGAGAGCAGCTGGGGCTTTTCCGGACACGTAGGTGCACTTAATGTGTATGATGACATTTGGTGGCCACGGTGACTACGCCTCTCTTTCGTGCTCACTGAGATGGTTACACATTTCTATGCAGAGTAAACTTAGCCATAATGAAAGCAGCAGCGATCAGCATAACTAACTCGAAGAAGGAGTTTTTATCCAAAGAACAGCAGAGTGGCTCCTGTTCCATTTGTCATCCCTGCTTCCTTGGGACTGCTCAGGTGAGCCGAGCACACCCCCAGCACCTTGCTGTCCTGCTCCCTGCCAGAGTGCTTCTTCACTTCTCCCACCTCCACAGCCTCTCTCACTTGAAATCCTATAGACTCATGCGCTTAATAGTATGATAAAGCACTCGTCCATTTGGCCAGAGAAACACGTGTTGTACAGCACCTGGAAAGTGTAGGCTTTGTGCTACATATCTGCCAATACTCAAGAACTCAGCACTCCTCATTATTCACAGGTGAAAGTCATTGGACCCCCCAACTTCAGAGAGGGGTGAGGTGGAATGAAGGCAGGAGCGAGGTCTGCCTCTTTTGCAGTGTGACCCCCAAACCACTCAAAAGAGTGTTAACAAATAATGCTCCTTTCATTTCATCTGTAATCAATTCAGTTATATAGGAAACAGGTCTGACTACTCCAAGCTTAAAGGGAAAAGATATTTAATAAACCCAAGCAGAAAGCAACAACAAAGATGAGACTAGGTAGGAAATAGTAAACAGAAATAATTTGAAGGATAGAAAACACTCTTCTAAGTTTATTCAGTTTTTGTTTTGTTTTTACCAAAGTGTCTCCAAAAAGGAAGTTTTAGCAGCGGTTTTGTGTGACTATTCAGTGATAGGACGGTACAAGGGAGACAGTCTAGTCTGTTTTCTGTTGCTGTAACTGAATGCTGCAGACTAGATAATTCATAAAGAATAGGGGCTTATTTGTCTCAGTCCTGGAGGCTAGGAAGCCCGAGAGCATGGCAGGTGCATCTTCCCAGCACCTTAAAGGACGCCTTTGTACCTCGTGTCATGGTGAAGGGACAGATCAAGCCCACGAGATCAAGTTTCTCATTCTCTTCCCAGGAAGCCACTAATACCACATGGGGAAGTTTCATCCCCATGACCTCACCTCGCCTAATTACCTCCCCAGCATCCTCCCTTTAAATATCATCACATATAAATTTGTCAGTTAAGTTTCCAAACATGATATTTAGGGGACACATGCAAGTCATACCAAAGGCACATTCCCAGAAAAATCACCATGATGTGGGAAAGGAAAAGGAGAGTAGCCACGAGAGAACAAACTCTGGTAAAAGACGCCACACACCAGTGACAAACCGTAGAGTGAAAGTGGGGCTGGGGCACCAGGAGCACCCTGTGTGTACATGGCCCCTTTGAGGCGTCATGCCTTGTACCTCTTACTTGGTCTCAACTGAATACAGCAGGAAGAGCACTTTGCTTAGTGCTTAGTGGCCTATGTGCACTCTGAGAAAAGGGGACCTCTGTCTAAGAAGAGCACACATTCCATTGCTGATAGACCAGACCAGTCAACATAGATTTGGCCTATGCCAGAAGCGTGCCATGAAACACTTAGTGAGTGATCGCTGTCACTTGCGAAAGCAGGGACTAGTACAGTGCTGGCTTGATAGCACCAATAGACAGAACCCTCAAGTGACAGAGGAGTTCCAAGTTGCTAGAAATGCACTGCCTAGTAAATGAGCATTTGGTTTCCCACTAGACTTGCTGACAATGATTTTGTACTTTCTTTACTTCCTCATGTACGTATTTGCTCCTCGCATCCTGGCACAGCCCAGTGAACGTAGCTCAAAACTAGAATTGTCCTACACAGAGGAACCTCTCACCTGCACTTACGGTTCCAGCTCAGGAATCCTAGGAGAACATCTCACGTTATTTACAAAAATGCCATCTTGATAATTGTGAGGATTCTGATTCTTCTTATGTCAGTCACCTGACTGTATTGTGGTGGTACAGAGCTCTGTGTTTGAGTTTAACTCCTGAAAACATCATTGAATCTATGCTCTTCTGTGGTTCCTGTTGAATTATGTTCTCTCTCATCTCTCCTATAGCCGTGGGATAACGCAGGTCATCCAGTGATCAGAGCAGAAGATAAAAGGAAATGGGATGTAAAAGATTCCCAAGATTGTGGAGAGTGAGATTGGGGAGGGGAGAGGAGATTTCTGAATTACAGGTAGCAGAAGCTTCTTCAAATGCCAAGCAGTAACAATCTGAAATGCATATACTGAGAGCCATTGGGGTGTTACTGATGAGGGCTCTCTCTTCAAAGGCAAAAGCAAGAACAGAAGGAGAAACACTTCTCAGCATCTGCGGTTGGCCCTTACAAAAAGAAGAGCCCATTGTAGTGGGAAAAAACATGGGAAGAAGTCCTGGGAGGCCAAGATGGAGAGTATTGGTAAACTGGGATAAAAATATCTGAATAGGACATTGTCTTCATGTCTTCTATCGCTATAACAAAATGCTTGACAGTGGGTAATTTATAAAGAACAGAGATTTAGTTGCTCATAATTCTATGCACTGGAAAGTGAAAAGCATGATGCTGGAACCTTTTTGGTATCTGCCGAGGACTTTCTTTTGGGGTTATGACACGGTAGAGAACACCACATGGAGAAGCAGAGCAAGTGAATCTGAGACAGCTCACTGTTACAACAGAACCACTCCCTTTAGTAACCCTGAGCCAGTCCTTCCACAAGGACACACAATCACCTCTCAAAGATCCCGCCTCTTGCCATGTGTGATGGTGATGCCTGTGACGCCCGGAACCAGAAGGCTAGAGTGGGTGGAGTGTCACGAGTTTGAGGCCAGCCTCTGCGATGTAGTGAGCATGAGGCCAACCTGGACTACGCAGGAAGACCTGTCTCAAGAAACAAAAACTAACAAACAGAGACTCCACCTTTCATTAGCAGTAACATATGAGTTTGGGAATTAAGTTTCCAATGTGTGAAATTTGACACCCTGGTACACAAGCACAGAACTGGCCAAGACTATTGTAGTCCTGCTGGCCAAGAGTCTACACTTTCTTCATACGGACTAAGGAAGGTTAGCGTTAGGCCCCAACAAGCAGTGGTCTGTAGTTCTGTATATGCAGCTTTGGCATCCATGATTTTGAAACAAGTTGTGTATATGTATGTAGGGTTCCATTTCCTTCTCTATTGACTTTCTCGTCATTGTTAGGAAGTTCCCATTAAATCTTTTTGTTCCCCACAGAAAAGATTTTATTCTCAATGAATTCACCCCATATATCCTTATAAAAGAAAGACCCAACCATTAAGATTATACCAGTATATTTTTTAATTTAGTTTGAATCACCGAAATGACCAGACTGTGCGAAATTCCTCCATCAGAAACTGTAATGGTATTGGCTGAGCATCATGCGTTGTCTTCTGATTACACGGAGGAAAATGGAGTGTGCAATGACTGGATGGACGCATGTCATCCAGAGGCGGCAGAGAAGTGGCACGCCTGCTGTACAATCCTCTCCTTACCCAGAGCTGACATTGTCATCCATTAGTCACTTCTTCCTGCCAAGTCACTCTCTTATAGTTCTTTTCAACATAACCACAAGGAAGCCACTATCAACTGGCATTTGACAGATGAGAAAAAACCTATTTTTCCACCCAGTATTGTGCTACTTCATTTTCCCAAATATAGTTAGGAAACTACAGAGAGGTGTCCAGAGAAGTGTATGAATTGATTCTCTGTATGCTCTTAAGAATAAATATTTAGAATGTCAGTGGTGTTCAGACTGTCAGATATAAGTAAACCAATTGCCCTGCTAGAATTGAAACGATACTGCAAATATTATGTGTGGTCACTTAGTGTGAAATGGCTGAGGATGAAAATTACAGTGAATGTTTAAATTTTTAAAAATGATTACAGTAAAAGACACATTGCAGTTTATCCCTTTGGAACATTCCTTGCTTCCAAATACTTATCCCACCGTTCTTGCCATTTGTTGAGACAGTTCTGGAAATCTTCTCTCCTGAGTGTCCTTCGTTGGACAGTCATGGCTACCTTAAAGTTCTGAATCATTCAGAATGGTCATTTTGACTTTGGGTCAGATGGTGCTAATGTCATGGAAAACATGGCGGAGGACCCACTGTCCTGTGACGATGACCTGCCTTTCCAGTAGATGGTGCATGGCAGCCCCAGTCACTGCATTTCTGATCATCCCTTGTAACAGTTACTCACTCCTGAAAAGGACTCCGGAGCTGCATCAGAGACTGGCAGGAAGGATGGAACAAGCATTTTCAGAGTGAGAAGTATTCTGAGGGGAGTTGATGACAGTATATCTTTGAGTTAAGAAGTTTAAACATATTTCGGTCACATTATATAGAGTAGAATGCATATGACGTATACACGGGAGCTTATATACACTGAGCTAAAGCATCTTCAGAGTACAAAGAAGTGCTATTTAGTCTGTGAGCAGTGTGACTGCACTTGCATCTCAGTTCTAGTGTCCCCAGTGACAGGCCAGAGGACGGTGCTAAGGGAAGATTGGTCCCTTTTTTGCTAGATGCGTCCCATCTGAGGGCGCCACCCATGGCACTGCCGCGGTGAGTCAGGAACTGGAGCAGGAAGGAGACAGTGCTCGTGGGCTGATGAAGAGGGCTCTGAGGAGGGTGAGTCGGCAGCTGCCCGGATCCTGTGTGGGCAGAGGCCTTCAGGGAGGGAGGGCAGTGCCTTGGAGTGCAGGTCCAGTGACTGAAGAGCAGCAGACTTTCCACATTCCTCACGTCCTGGAGCCTGGACCCCCACTCTTCCTATCAAACTCTTAAGAGACAAAGACAGGAAAAATCCTGTGGCACCATTTTCCAGGCTGACTTGGTCTTTATCAATACAGCTCTCAGCTAGTCCTGTCTTTGTGCAGAGAAAGAAATAAATGTCCAAGGATGTCAAGCGCACTTTGGCATAATTAGAAGAGCTAGGATTAGGGCCTGAGAGACCTGGCCTCTGTTTTATTCCAGTTACTTTTCTGTAGACAGTGGCCTGGAAAATCTTAGCGCAGGGTCCTCACAGCTGAAGAGCCTGATGACGGAGTTCCGGGGTCATTGAGTTGTGACCGGTTTGAGAAATCTCTTTTGTGTAGAGGTTCTTCTTGGCAGTGCCCTTTTTAGAATTTCAGCTGATGTCCATCATGAATCACTAATGTCTGGCAGTGTGGTAGTGGACACCAATAGGGTTATGAAGAAACAGATGGGTCGACGTAGAAGAAAAGGAGAGCGTGCTGACACCTCTTCTGGGAGTGAGATATTAGGTCTGAATTATTATAGCAGGAAGTGCTCTGTGCGGGTGGAAAGAAAGGTGTGATTACTCATGTGAATGTTAAAATGGCCATTTTTCATAAAAAGATTAATCACAGGCCATGAAACTTGATATAAAATACTTTCCTTTTCCCCATGAATTTTCACCCTAAGCAATAGAAATCCTTATATATCATTACGTGGTCTCTGCTAGGAATTAAAGTCAGAAATTTAAAAAAAATCTCTAGCCCAGAGTGTGTGCAAGTCCCTGGAAGATCTAGAACATCTCTGCACCAGGACAGAGCATGGCTGAGGCATGGGGGATCCCTTTGAGAATGAGCATTCTTTGGAGAATGAGGGCCCTTTGTGTTTATGCTAAGTTGGCTCACTTGCCTCCCCCTGGTCCTGCCCCCCCCATGCATGTCCTGTTGACCTTCAAGGGTCCTATGTAGATGGAAGGAGGTAGGATGAGTCATGGTTGGCATGACTGAGAGTGACATTTAAGGCAGCAAAGCATACTGGGATCAGGGGGGAGAACCTAACACTCAAGCATTCAGGGTTCTGCTGTTTTGGCAGTTGACATACAGGGTGGAGGAACATGCACTGGTCCGCAGCTGACGGGCAAAGAGATGAAGGTCATAGGCGGAGGTTGGGTTAGGCCATGGAGGTCTCAGGCTGACGGCCAGGGTGTGAGTGAAGCCAGGTGAAACAAGGGCCAGTGCAGTGCTGGTGAGAATACGTGAAGACTGAAAAGTTGGCGCAGTGATGAGTCCAACTGAGTCCCCGAGGCAGGACCCGGATGCTGGCATCAGAGCTGTGAATGCCAGAGGAGGATGAGTGGCCTGCTTGTCCCGGTTAAGCCAGAAGAGCCCACACATAGGGCTTCTCTTGTCCCCTTGTTAGGTCTGAGTGCAAGAGAAGATGGAGAAGGGGATGCGAAGACTCTGCGTGCATTATCCCTTTCCTTTGTCCTCTCCCCAGCTGGTTCCATTTCATTGCTTTCAACCAGAAGACCTTAAACCTTTGTTGCATGTCAGAAAATACCATGTTGAAAGGAATCTCAGTCAGCGCATCTGTAATATAGAATCAAGAAATTAATTATTTGCAGTTGTAATCTGGTATTCATGAATGGCCTTCAGTGTATCTACGAATGTGAACTTATATGCAAAATAGTATATGTTTGTTCATATTTATAGAATTCATCAGATTATTAGTTGATGGCATAGAAAACTATGACCTCAAAAGTATTTAAGTGTCTCATTTTTAAAAGAGGATATGGTACAGAGAGACAGGGAGGGACTTTGAATTCCATATAAGCAAAGCCTCCATCCACCCTGCCTCTGTATATCTCCAAAGTAGAGTTGTCACGTAAGAGGTATTTAGAGTGAATGGATGACTAAGAAATAGCCCCTGACCATCCAGAGCTCTGCAAATCTGCACACGGACAGTACGCCAGTCCCCTAGGAAAGAGTTGTGTACACTGCTCTCTCCATCAGGAAAGTCCCATGAAGCAAGAGGAAGTAATAATTGGACTGTTGCCAGGAAAACTCTTGGGAAAGGCAGCAGTGAAGCCAGAACTATGGCTTTTGAAAACTACAGGTAAGTTAGTGTGGTGGACATGGACCATCTGTATGTCTGCAGAAAAGAAAATGGGTCAACACAATACAACAGAGGATGATGCTAGAGAGTAAATGATCAGTCACTAAATACCATGAAATTTTCGTTTCTATTATTCATTTCAATCAGGATCATGACTACTTGTGAGGAGTCTAGCAGTCCTCCTAAAGTTTCCTGCTTGTGAGACAGTGGGTGGTTTTTACCCAAAGTAATACCTTTCTATTCCCAAGGGTCTCCTGATGTAGTCCATTGCTCTGTGAACCCCTCCCTCTGTCAGGACAGCCTTCTTCACTGGGAAGATAGGCTGGTCAGGAGTTAGTATTGGAATACTCTTGGAACATGGTAAATACATATCTACTAAATAAATAAGGAAAGGTTCATTTTATTACATACTTGTGCCACACCAATTTAATTGGGTCACAATTACCCTGGCGGTCAGATCCAATTCTTACTTTATATCTATGTAAACTGAGGTTCTCAGAAATTAAGCAGCTTGTTCAAAGTAACTCATAAGTGGCTGAGTGGGAACTCCAACCTGGATCCACCTGAGCCCGAGCTGTTTCCGTTTGGGACAGATGCTTCCCTCTGTCTTACACCCTTCGGTGTGGCATCTGAGTGCTGCTGAAAACAGAGGGCCTCCCATTTGCAGAGGGCAGCTCCAGGGAGTGGGCGTAGTGGTTGTGCGCCCTGACGTCACAGGTTGTGCTCCAGTGGGCGGGGTCTCCAAACTCACAGCTAGCCTCAGGCTCTAGGCCATTGGTGGTGCTCACAGTTTGGTGAGAGTGTGATTTTAACTTAATCCAAAGCCCAAAGGAGGAGCAATGAAATGCACAAGGATGACAGGGGAAAGTTTAAAGAGCTTACATTTGCAGAGTTCTCTAAGGATCTTTGACCTAATCTTCCTTTCCTCCAGAAATTTCAAGATGGAAGAAGACATCTTTATTTTGTGTTTTAATATCTTTCAAGAGAACTGCCTGGATATTTTGATATATTTAAGAGGAAATAAGTGGCAGCAATAGAAAAAAACCCTAGAGTTCTGAAGTTTGCTGTCTCATCTAGCAATACAACTAGAGGTCACTCACTTCGTGCCTCAGTTTACCCATCTATAAAATAAAATATTTGGGGGATAGTATTTGATAAATGCTGCAACTTTAAAATTTGGTGAGTCAGTGGAGGAAAACGAAGTCTCCTGTGGTAAATATTTCTTTCTCCTGTAGAGATAGCTCTCAGTGCCTCCTTGGCAAGACTATTTCCTGTTCTCCAGGCTCACGTGCTTCTCCCTAAATTAGCTTCCTAGAACTTTCAAGCACCAGTGCATTTCCTTCATAGCACCTACACTTCATCATTATACATTTATAGGCTGTTTGTTTTATACAGACTGTGTCTCCCACAGATCTCATGTTCCCTGAGAACAGCACATTTGCCTGCTTTGTCTACCAGTGCATATCAGGGTCCTAGTGTGGTGTCTGGAACAGAAAGGCCTTTTAATGAATGCATGTGGGATAAGGAACTCTGTTGGTTTCTCTTTTTTGATCACTGTAGAAGCACTCATTTTGTGTGAACTTACTAGGTTCAGACATTGTACAGGTATATTGCATGTACTACCTCTTTAGCCCGTAAGCCCATGCAGCAGGTACCATCTATTTTGCAAAGGAAGATAACAAATTTTGAAGAAGTCATGGTGTTAGTACACTCTAGAACCAGGATAAAGGCTGCTTCTGACTTATTCGCTCTACAGTATTCTGTTTTTGTTCCTTCCTGGCCTTTGAGCATTGGTCCAGACACAGAGTAGTTTGGGTAGGTGGAGGTCAGTGCTCCTGACTCATGAAGCTAATACCCTGAAGCTCCGGTGTGCAGAGTAGGAGGCGAATTGGTAGACTAGACAACCTCTGTCTGACGAGGAGATCTGGTCTTGTGCCTGTGGGGAGTTTAACACAGATCTTTCCTTCCACTGTGTAAGGATGTGACTTCAAATTTTCCTTAAAGTGCACATTTTTAATTACAATACTTCATGTGGATTGTTGAGCTCTTGAAAACTAAAAGGGTACTTGTGCCTGGGGGACAGTTACAAACACTGATCTGTTCATACATGCATTTAAATACACACACACACACACACACACACACAGGACAACTGAAATTAAACCCATGAGAAAACGCTTTTATTAGTTTTCAAACACTTATAGAATGACTTAGCAGTTACAGGGTAAAGAGAAAGAACAGAAACGAAAACCAATGCCAGCACATGTCATTTTGGGTGAGTTGTCCAGAGGGAGTCCTGAGAATCTAGAGCTGGGGAAGATTTCGAGACTGTTACATTTCAGGGTCCCTTGTACAGGTGAGACGGGAGGCTAGAAGTCATGTTAAGGTCAAAGCAAAGTCAATTCAGGTGAACCATAAATGAGAAGGGAGAAGAGGGAAAGGACAACCATGTCCTTCAGCTGTACCCCTCATGGCCCATAAGCTCCTGCTAGAAATTTGCTGGTTGTGAGGAAGATAGAGATGGAAGTCAGGGAGCACAGCTCTAGTAATATGGAGCTTCCTGTGTTCAAAACAAATACAGAAATTTCCAGGAAAAAAATAAACCAAACTGTGCTGGATAATGCAAGCCTATAATTCCAGGATTCTCAGAACTTGGGGCAGGAGAGTTACAAGTTCAAGCCCAGCCTGGGTAACTAAGTGACTTCATGAGATCTTGCCACAAAATAATAAATAAACGAGGATGGGAATATAGCTCAATGGGAAGGCTCTAGGTTTAATCCCCTGTGCAAGAATAGGGGCAGGGGTTAAAATAAAATGAAATGAAATGAAGTAATTAAAACCCAAAGAAAATTAAATGCAAAGGAATTTGAAATCATTTATTATTGTTTGTCTCCAAAACTTGATCTGATAGATTATAAGATCCCAGATTCTTTGGGGCCAGTTTGCTTGCTGCGACTTCCTTATACTTAGGTTTCCAAGCCCTCAAACATATTGCTATCAGCTCTTAAACACTGGGATAGAGGATATAGTTCAGTCTAGAATGCTTGCCTGACATAAGCAAGGCCCTGGGTTCAATTCCCAGAATAGTAGTGGTGGTGGTAGAGGACACAAGTGGAATCTCTGAATATCCTGCAGTGAGCAAGAATCAGAATAGTATCAGAGAAAGAATGGATGATTCAGTGTGGTTGGGATTAGCGCATCTAATTCAGAGGACAGCAAGGAATGAAATGGCACGTGTCGCACTGTCAGGGAGAGCAAGGGTGTGGTATCTGAGAGGTACTGATTATGTTAGTTACTTTTGACATTGCTGAGACATAGTAGCTGACACCCATAGTTAAAGGAGGGAAGGTTTATTGGGCTCACAGTATGCAGAGGTTTCTGTCCACAGTCGGCTGGCTCCAAGGCAGTATGCTGTGACCTAGGAGAAACAGTTCAGAGTGGGCAGAAGGTAGCACAGCAACAAGGGACAAATTTGCCAAAGTTCTGTCAGCATTGCTGAGACATCTGAATCCAACATTTCTTCTCAGGTTTAAGGCAAACTCTTGGGTTCAAGAGCCTGTACAAATAAAAAGAAAGTTAAACACTTCCAGTGTCCAATAGCACAGATGGACATTTTCATTCCAAAAATTGCAAGTGAGTATAGCAAAAAATGGGAATTTATCAAGACCAAAATCTATTGGGGCAGACATTAAAGCCCACAGTGCCACTTCCAGCATCCTCAGCAATCTGTGGCAAGTTGTGAATTCCAGAAGGCTTGGGAGATTCCACCCTGCAGCTCTGCCAGTGGTTGTCGCTCCCAAAGGTCCTGTCTTGGGCTAGCTCCTTTCACTTTTCCTCAGATGGCCCACATTCCTGAACTCTCCAAGCTTCTAGGGTCTCCACTGCACCTTTTTGCTTCACACTCACAGCTTCACACACTGCTCTCTCGAGCGCGTACTGTCTGGCCTCTTAACCCATCAGAAATCTCAGTAGGGAGCTTTCTGAGCCCACAACTCTTGCATATTGCCTGCATTTGAAACCAGCACCATGTGGATTACACCAGCTGGAGCAGTAGCCGGGCTTGCTTCTCTATCGGCTAGAAGGTCCAATGCCTAGGAGCCAAGTTCCAAGGAACACCTTCCTGAGCCTGCCACCCTCTAGGGACTCAGTGTTGTGGGAGCAGTCTTTCGCCTTTGCCTCTCTGAGACTGCAGGGGCTGAGTCCTGCTGTGATGTCTTCTAGACTCAGGCATCTTCACAAGCTGCAACATTCCTGGAGCTTCATTTCTGGCCAAACTCACAATACTTTGAACTTTGAATCATTCTGCTGGGCTCTTTGCTTCTGATTCTCAGTATAAATCTGGCTAAAAGCCCCCAACAATAGCCACATTCCAGTCTCAACATTAGACTGTTTTGAAATTTTTCTGCAGGATTAGTCTGCTGTCCTTAATCTTAGTCTTGGATAAAGGTTCTGAACATGAGCAAAACGCAGACAAACTTTCTGCCAAAGTATATAATACACCTTGTCTGGAGTCCAACAGCCAGTGCACTCTCCCCCAGCAGAAACTCCTGAGCCTGGTCTTTACCAGTACAATTTCTGTCAGTCTTCTGATGTTCTAACCTCTGCCTAGAATCTCCCAGTAAGTACAGTCTGTGGCATTCCAGCTGTGTTTTTTCAGCTGGCATCTCTGAACCTTTCCATACTTTTCTGATAGGCCAGTCCTAAAGCTCTGAATCACATTGTCAGGTATCGTCACAGTGACAGCCCCACTCTTGGCACCAAACTGTCTTAGTCTTTTTTTTTTTTTCATTGTTGAGGCAAAGTACTTGACACCCAAATTTAAAAGAGAAAAAATTTATTTGGCTCACAGTTTGTAGTGGTTTCAGACTACAATTGGCTGGCTCCAAGGCAGGGTGGCATGGCAGAGAAAACAGTGCACAGTGGGCAGAAGGTAGCAAAGCAACAAAGGACAACCACGGTGCTTTCTATCCCTTGTGTCTTCTCCAGGCCACTTAGGACAGGTAGCACTCACATCCTTAATCCTAGTGCCTTTCATTTTAGGACTGCTCCATGATTCATTTCCTGGGTCACATGTTCTAGACTCAGGCATCTCTGAAAAAGCCTTATCTGTGACATGAGGATTTGGGGGCGGGGGACAGGTAGACACAAGCTGCAACATTGGTGAACTGAAGGATTCTGCTAGATGGAATCACCAGAGATACAAGGCTAGAATGGAGGTATATTTTATAAATTTTCCTGTGAAATATTTCTCCAGGCTAGATCTGATTCTATGGCAATCAAATAACTTTCAGTAATCAGGAAGTTCAGTTCGGGAAGTGGGTACTATCAGCCGATTTGAGCCAGAGAAGAAATAAGATCAGAGGACTCATCAAAGACAGGCAGTTACAAAGCTTCATACAGACTTGCATCAAGGTCAAATGCAAGTCTCATTCCCACTCCTCCAACCTCAGCGCTTGTCCTCAGCTTCCATCTTGTCAGGCACACCTGATCAGCCCGATGCGGATACAGCCGTTCTAGTCATAAGGGAAGAGATTATTCTTTTTATACAGAAATGAATGGGTGGTTTGGCTTTTTAAAAGTCTACCTTTGTTAAAAAAAAAAAAAAAGAACTACTCTTGTGAAGTAAGTTCTTGAAGGACTCTGTGCATTTGATCAGCCAGGTGTACATAATCCATAGCCTTTAGGCCACATGAGGCCCTGGACAGTCAGTCATGGGCCCCATGAGATCATAGACTTTTAGCATTATTGTGCATTTTTAGCGGCAGTTTTTATGACTGTGTTCTGTGGTGTTCCGGATGGCCTGTGTAGGTAACAACTGAATGCTGTGCAGTGGAGGGCCTGGTGCAGTGTGACATTTGTGAATGATTTTCAAGGATGAAGCATCAAAAAATAGTAATATTAGATCCAAAATTTCGACATGCAGCTTGAGAATTCAATAACAATTATGACCAGTAGCAAACATTGGTACATTAGTTTTACAAAAATAAGGTCAAATGTCCCACTGGTTTCATGTTTAGATTGCTGTCTTTTTTGATGCTATATTAAAA
>PVIR01028064.1:0-22289 GCA_004026965.1 Petromus typicus
GGTCAGAGGATCTGGGCTAGTGTAAGGGTGTTCGATTCAGAAACCCTGACCCTAGCGCAGACCCTTAACTCCTGATTTGTTTTGGACCTCCTAACCCGGACCTTAGCTCTACCTTGACTCCTTACTTCAGGGTCAGGCGATCTGGGCTACAGTGCTGGCCATGGTCAGGGGGTTTGATTCAGAGTCTGGAGTTAAGAGTCATGGCCAGAGGGTCCCGTTCAGAGTCAGCAGTTGGGGGTCTGGGTGAGAGTCCGGGTCTGGAAGTATGATTCAGAGTCAGGAGGTAGGGGTCCGGGCTAGGGTCAGAGGGTCCGATTCAGTGTCAGGTGTTAGGAGTCCGGGTTCACATCAGGGTCAAGGAGTCCAATTCAGACTCAGGAGTTAGGGGTCTGGGCTAGGGTCAGGGTCAGGGGGTCGATTCAGAGTCAGGAGTTAGGGGTCTGGATCAGGGGGTCTGGTTAGGGTTAAGGGTTAGTGTTAGGGTTGGGGGTTAGGGTTTAGGGTTAGGGGTTAGGGTTAGGTTTGGAGGGTTAGGGTTGGGATTGGGGCTGGGGTTAGGGTTTGGGGTTAGGGGTTAGGGTGAGGGTTAGGGGTTAGAGTTAGAGTTGCTTCTTCTTTTTTTATCATTCCTCTCTCCTCCCTTTAACCTCTCCTTTCCTTATTTACAAAAGTTTTGTTTTCATTTTTTCCTCTTTTATTGATCTTCTCCTAACCTCTAGAGTTTGTATGTATGTATATATGTATTTATTTATTTATTTGTTTCAGGGATCAAACTCGGGATCTTGCACTTGTGAAGTAAGCACTGGAAACACTGAGCTATATCCGTGGCTGTAACATCTAGGTTTTTAGCCAATGACTACAGTTCTACTTTAAAAATTAGAAAAAGAAGTGTAATAAAAAAGTGTAGAACCTTAAAATGAATGGATGACAGAAACTGATAGAGTGAAAATTAATGAAGTAGAAAGTAGGAAAACAGAAATATTCCATTTTTTCCACACTTAAAAAAACTGTATAGGCTGGGTATGGTGGTACACAACTGTAGTCTCAGCACAAAGGAGGCTGAGGCAGGAGGATCGCCATGAGCTTGAGGCCAGCCTGGGGTTTATAGTGAGCACAAGACCAGCCTGAACTGCACAGTAAGACCCTGTCTCGAAACAGAACAAAACCCTGAAATAAGAAGGGATGAAGGTCAAGTGCTTGCCTTGGTTCAGTTCTCAGCAGTGAAAAATGACAAAAAGCAAACAACACAAACCCTGGAATTAACATGGAACTTCTTTAGTCGTATCTGTAAAAAAAAGTCCCAGGCAGCCTCATACTTCACGGTCAACGCTTTCCCACTAAACCAGGAACAGGACACGGAAATGGTAAGAAGAATAAATCAGACAGGAACAAGTAAAAATATCTCTAGTCACAGATGACATCGTCTTCTAATAGATAATCCTGAGACGTCCATGAAAAAGCTACTATGAATTCCCGATAAATGCATGAAAGTTGTAGGATATAAAATTAATATACAAAAATGACTTTTATTTCCATTCACTGTGGCAATAAAACTAATAAAACTAAGGGAGCTATTCCATCTACACTGGCATCAAAAAATAAAAAATGCACTACTTAGGAATAAATTTAACAAAAGACCTGGAAAATTATAGTCTGAAAAATGCAAAACATTGTTGAAAGAGATTTTTAAAAATCTAAATAAATGGAAAGCATCCCACACTCATGAATCAGAAGACTTAATTTTTTTGTTTGTCTTTTGAGTCAGGCTTTGGAGCTCAGACTGGCCTGGAACTCAGGCTGGGCTCAAACTCCCAGAAATCCTCCGGTTCATTCAGCCTCCTAAGTACTAGGATTATAGGAGTGTATCACTCCTTGGCATACGTGTATACTTATGTGTATACTTCTCCTTGGCAGAAGACTTAACACTATCAAGATTATAATTCTTTCCAAATTTATGTACAATCAACTTAACCCCATTTGGCTTTGCAGAAATTAGCAAGCTGATTTAAAAGTCTATATAGATGGGCTGGGCATGTAGCTCTATGGTAGAGTGGTTGTCTAACATGTGTGAAGCCCTGGGTTCTATCACCAGCACTACAAAAATCAATCAAAATTTATGTGGATTTCCAAGAACTCAGAATACTGTGATACTAGTTTAAAGCTAAACTTGGACAGCCATAGAACAGGACGGGCCGAATGCCCTGAAATATGTTCACTGTAGCTATATGAAACATATATTTGGTAGAATTCAACCTGTACATTTAAAAAACATGAATTTTATCATGTATAAATTATACTTCAATAAAGATGATTTAAACCAGATACTGAGATGCATCCTTGTAATCCCAGTGCTCTAGGAGGCTGAGGCAAGAGGACTGATGTGAGCACAGTCTGAGAAATTTAGCAATTTAGCAATGTTTTGCCTCAAAATAAAAGTTATAAAAAGGGCTGAGGAAAAGCCTTGGATTCAATTTCAAGCGGGGAAAATGATTTGAACAACACATATTTCTTTTGACTCATAGAGAAAATACAGCAGAATCCTCACAGTGTATGTGCATAGCACCGTACACAGCCCAAAGGGGCAGAACAACCACAGGGCAGGCTGGTGTTCCATAATATGCCAGTTTCTCCGCTTTGAATTTGTTGGTGGTGTTGCTGTGGTGGTGGTGATACCAGAATCAAACTCAGGACCTTGTGGTTGCAAGGCAGGTGCAGTGCTGCTGAGCTACATCCTCAGCCCTGCTTTTAGATTTTTAAATGGTGTTTGCAAATATAAATCTTTCCTTGTGTTAGGGAGGAAAAGTCCCCAGTCCTAAGTTAGTGAGGGTTTTCGGTGTCCCAGGTTTCAAGTAAGGGTGACACCAAAAGGTTAGAAGTGAAAATAGAAAGATTTCAAAGAGGAAAGAAAAAAATCAGGAGACAATGGAGGAGAGGCTCGGGAAGGGAGGCTGGCACACCCACAGCGCAGGCCACATCTTGGTGGCATGGAGAGGTTGGGGTGTGGCCCCCTGGACGGGCAGCCCCGCCCCCCCCTCCTGTGCTGGTGCCTCCTGGGCCTCTCCTGGGGATGACAGTCTCCCAGGTTTCCTTGTGTGGTCCTCACACTGGGTCAGGACGCCTCCTCTGGAAGCCTTCCTTCCTCTGAGCCCTCAGTTGACCCCAGGCACCTCCTTGAGCACATGGCCGTCTGCTCCAGGCACTGGGAACAGGGACTGAGGAAGTGTGGGCTGAGCGGCCGTATTCACACCAGCCCAGGGACTCACAGTGGCATCTGTCGTGTTCCAAGAGCAGAGGCACCTGTGTACACACTGGGACTTGTCTTCAACGCTGACTCATCTCTCTGGTGCAAAGGTGACGCCTCCCCCTCAAGACACCCCACCCCTCGGGTATAGACCTGTGTCAGGGACCACAGTCTGTAAATTACTGCTGGGATCACGGTCTGTGCATCGAGCCAGGGTCTGCTGGAGGCGAGGATGGCACATGTCTCGCCTCGTGACCTGGTTTGGTACACAGAAATACAACTCTGCTTGCTCTTGGTCACGGCCAAGGCCTCAGTGGTCTGTGAGGCTGTGACCGTCACAAGGCAGGATAACATCTGCTGAGGACGCCATGGTTTTTTTGGAACAATGAAGTAGAAATATAACCCACGTCCTATTCCTCCAAGAATTTTTGTTTCTCTTTCAGTAGCCACTGACACCCGGCCATCCCAGCTGCTCCCCGAGTCACTCTCCACCTCCCCCAAGGATTGTATGTGCTCAATAAATAGTGAGAAGGGCCAGGCTTTAGCTCAATGGTTCCGGTGCCTGTCTTGCAAGCGCAAGGGCCCTGGTTCGATCCCCCGTCACCACGTACCATACTGGGTGTGGAGACTCATGCCCAGCAGCAATCCACAGTGCCGCGCATGGTGGCTCACCCGTATAATCCCAGCACTCAGGAGGCAGAGGCAGGAAGATTGCTGTGATGAGTTTGAGGCTGAGCTCAGGGCCAGCCTGAACCACAAAGCAAGACCCTGTCTTAAATAAATAAATAGTGGGAAGCTTAGAGAGCTTCCCACTTCGGCCATCCTGAGGAGATGGCTTCATTTCCAGCCATCCTGAGGCACTGACCTCCCATCCCTCTCGTACTTTCCAAGTTGTCTTTCTCCTGCTTTCTCCTCCACTGTCCAGGTAAGGTTGGATGACAGAGCCCTCTGACCTTGCTCTGGGCCCCCACATCCTCCTTTCCAGGCTTGCCAGCCCCCCACTCCCCTGCACTTGGGAGAGACCAGGAATGAACAGCTTCGGCCCTGTCCATCTCCTGGGGGCATTGGGGCTGCTAGGACAGATGGGTGCAGTTCCTCTCCCAGGCATGAAAGAAAGAGGCCTGAGGCGAGCACACCCAGGGGAGTGTGGGGGTGGGGACGGGAGCTGTAAATTGATTGGGTGGCGGTTGTGGGCTTCCAGGCTGCTGTCCGGGTCATGCCAGCTGCTGGCATTGGCAGTGAGTGCATGGCAGGCCTGTGCCCTCTCTGGGAGTATGATAATGAAACTCAGGCCTGGCAGGGAGACACTTGCACACTAAGGAGCTGGGGTAGGGGGATGGCTTTTGGGGAAGGACTTTAGAGCTGAGGCCTATGGCCCAGCAGGTGGTCTGAGCAAGGAGGGCACCCCCCCCAAGGGCACCTCAAGAGTCCTGGGCCTGAAACCTGGATAACACCTCCTCCTGTCCAGTCTCTGCCCCCAGACCTAGGTGGTTCTGCCTGTCAGTAAATAGCACTCCACCCCTCCAGTGGGAAGTCAAGGTCACATGACTTCTTTCCATGCCCCTAGACAGGCCACCAACAGGCACTTTGGGCTCCAGACTCACCTCGCCAAGCCCCTCTCCTCTCTTGCCTGGCATTGGCAATCTTGGTCCCTCTGGTCTCTCCTCCTCCACGTCCCTGCGAGGCACTGTCACCAGAGAGCTGTCACGCATCACTGCGCTTGTCAAGGCCTCCAACAGCCCTCACATCACTCCAGGGACTCAGACTGCTCCTGCTCCTGAGCCGTCTCCTGGCAGAACTGTCCTATGGAGATGAGCTTCTGTCCCAAACGGGCCAGGATCCCATTTCATCCAGATTGTGCCAAACCGCGGTGCTGAGTTCCACAAACCGTGCCTTTTCCTGGAAACATCATGGCAGCGCATGTTGAGTAACTGAGGGTGATGGTTGAGACTTCTAATCCCAGCACCCTGGGAGGCTGGCAGCAGTACGGAAAATTTAGAACAACTTACTGCTCTAGTGAAATCCTATCCAGAAATAAAAAGGAGTTCTAGGGAGGGAGCTCAGTGCAAAAGTCCTACGTTCAATCACCAGTACCACAAAAATAAACACTTGTAGGCTAACCTCTAATCCTAGCTCTTGGAGGCAGAGGTAAGAGGATTGCTGTGAGTTCAAGGCCTACATAGTGACTTCAAGGCCAGCCTAAATGAGATCCAGTCTCAAATAAATAAATAAATAAATGAATGTAGAGCTGGACACAGTGTTGGGCAACTATAGTCCCAGCTCCCTGGGAGGCTGAGGCAGGAAGGTCAGTTGTACCCAGAAGTTTCAGGCCTGCTTGGGCAGTATAGCAAGACTCCTGCTCATAATTAAGTAAACAGGTATTTAAAAATAAGTAAAATCAGGGGCTGGGGATATAGCTCAGTGGTTCCAGCGCCTGTCTTGCAAGTGCAAGGGCCCTATTTGATTCCCGGTAACCACATAACAATACTGGGCATGAAGACTCACCCCAGCAGCAATCAGTACCACATACCACAGTGCCGGGCGTGGTGGCTCACGCCTGTAATCCCAGCACTTGGGAGGCAGAGGCAGGAGGATTGCTGTGATGGGAGTTGGAGGCTGAGCTCAGGGCTAGCCTGAAATACAAAGCGAGACCCTGTTTCAAAAAAAGAAAAAATTAAAAAACAAATAAATCATGCCAAAGTAAAAAGTTTACTAAAATTGAAAAAAAAAAGGGAGCTGGATGTGTGGCATAGAGGTAGAGCCAATGCCTCAAGGGCCTGAGCCCGAGTTCCATCCGCAGCACAAAGAATAAAAGGGAAGCAAGTGTAAAGCCACAGAGTGAAACAGCAGGCAAAGCTGCCAGCGAGGGCAACACAGCCCCTTCATAGAGAGGCGGGCAAAGGTGGCTTTGGGGCCTACACATGCGCACGCATGCGCCCTGCACACAAGAGGGTGCTGTCCACCTATTCTAGTCTGTGGACTGAAGCTCAGGGGACCCCGGGAGACCCTGGAGAGGGCAGCAGGGCCAGGGCAAGAGAGGGGATTGGCTGAGGTTCACGGCTGACCTGGGAGGAACTGTGAGGGGCACAGAGAGGAGGAAGGTAGTTCCGTAAGGGACATGGGCACGGGGTGTCAGGCAGGACGAGGCAGGCAGGGGGTCCCCCAGGCGTAGATGAAGGTCCCAGTCAGCTCTGGGATCTCAAGGATACCTGAGGGTAGCGGCTGGGAAGAGGGGACGAGCGGGGCAGCCTGGTGTCCAGACAAGGAGAGCAGAGACTGACGGGAGAAGCTGAAGCAGGATTGTGACAAGTCTGATACCAGCTTGGGCTACGTAGTGAGGTCAAGGCCAGCCTGAACTGCCTACCTAGTGAGCTACTGTCTTCAAACAAAGCACAAACCCAAACCCCAAATTCACTAGAACTCCAAAGCCGGGCACGGTAATGCACACTCATAATCCCAGTAGTCTCTGAGGGACTCAGTCAGGAGGATGACAAACAGCCTGGGCAACTCGGCGAGACCTGTTAAAGTCATAGGATTAACTGAGCTTCGTATTTTTGGTTGAGAGTTGCCCAGGCTGGCCTGAGTTTTCAATCCTGCCTCACCCTCCCTAGTGACCACCAGATCCAGCTCTTTCTTTTACTGGAAGTGCTAAGACCCAGGCCCTTGTGCGTGTTGGACATGTTGCTATCACCTAATCATACCCCCAGTCCCTGGAATTTTCTTTAAAAATGCAGTACATAGCCAGGCATGTATATAAACTGTATCTCAACGATGATGTAAGATGGACCTGGTGGCACTCACCTGTAATCTGAGGACTTTGGGAGGTTGAGGCAGGATGATTGCAATTTCAAGTCCAGTGTGGACAGCTTGATAATTTTCCCAGACCCTTTCTTTAATTAAGACAAATAAATGATGGAGGTTGTAGCTCAGTGAAAAAGCCCTGGGTTCAATTCCCAAAACTAGGAGGAAAATGCTTACAATACAATCTAAGAGAAAGAAAAGCACAAGCCTATGTTTACACAGATTTGTACACAAACACTTGTAGCATTTTTATTAATAACTTCCAAAAATAGATATAAATTTACACGTTGTTACAAACAATTATGGAGTATCCACATAATGGAATACTACTCAGCAATAAAAAAGGACTCGAACTACTGCATAGTGCTAGGACTTCTTTCTTTCTTTTTTTTTTTTTTTTGGAGACAGAGTCTCGCTTTGTAGTTCAGGCTGGCCCTGAGCTCAGCCTCAGACTCATATCACAGCAATCCTCCTGCCTCTGCCTCCCAAGTGCTGGGATTACAGGCGTGAGCCACCACTCCCGGCACTGGAATGTGGTACTGGTTGCTGCTGGGCGTGAGTCCCCATGCCCAGTATTGTATGTGGTTACCGGAGATCGGGGATTGGGGATGGAACTCAGGTCCTTGTGCTTGCAAGACAGGCGCCAGAACCACTGAGCTAAACCCTCGGCCCAGGACTTCCTTCAGTAACGCTGTTGCAGTGCCACATTTCATCACTAGGTGACAGCAAAAGCCTTGTTATAGCTCAGTTTTCCATTCCAGCTCACAGCTGGCAGAGCACTGTTTCCATATAAGGAGTAGGAAAATGGAGGATGGAGGGCCAGGCCCGGTGACTCACCCCTGTAAACCCAAGGCTCCGGAGGCAGGACGACTGCCGAGAGTTTGAGGCTAGCCTGGGCTACATAGTGAGCTCAGGGTCAGGCTGAACTACAAAGGGAGACCCTGCCTCAAAAATCTTAGAAAATGGAGGCCAGGCAAGGATATGTGACATTCTCAAATCTGCGTTTGCCAGAGCCAGGCACCAGGACCTGACCCGTATCTCTAACATTCTCTGGGCTTCTCAACTGACACTGTAGGTAAACCCTGACGTCTTTACCTATAGTCTCTCCATTCCTCCTCCTAGGTCTTACCCTTGTAAGGGCAGACACCTGCAAGGGAAGGTTTGGAGATGGAGGAAGTGCCATTGAAATTAGAAGGGCCAAAAACCCAAGCGAAACTGAAGAGCCAATAAAGGCCACCCAGGGTGTGGTCCTATTAAACCCTTTGAGCTGTGCACTGTGGTGTGACTATAATCCCAGCTGCATGGGAGGCAAAGGCAGGAGAATGGCAAGTTTAGTCTCACCAACTTTTTGATAGCCTAAAACAGTATGGGGATTGCTGTGATGTGAGTTCGAGGCTGAGCTCAGGGCGAGCCTGAACCACACACTGTCTCAAAAAAAAAAAAACCTTAAAAAAAAAAACAGTATGGGGAGAGCAGCTCAGTGGCGGGGTGTCCCTGGGTTTGACCCCCAGGACCATGGGAGGGAGTGGGAGAATGTGCATAGCTAAGCCTGTCATCTCAACACTGAGGCCCAGGTACAGCCTGGGCTCGTCAGTTGAAGGACAACCTGAACTATCATAGTGAGCCCACCTCAACCAGTAATAGCCAAGCCCGTCTTTTGCATGTGACCTTTGGAAAGATTTTTGATTTTCTTCTCATTTCTTTTGTGTTCAGGAGGCAGAAGTGCCTTCTGGCCTGCCGATCAGTGTCTGGCCACCACCAGGAACCGAGGAGCCTCTGCTGGCGCACTATGGAGACTCCAACTCCATCCATGCAGTTCAATCTTGCCATCTCTTACCTCAGCCTCCCCACTGCGGCGGTCTGGTCACAGAAGTGCACCACCACACCCGACCAGGCTGTCTGCAAAACCAAAGCTGGGCATCTTCTCTCACCTTGTTGGATCCATCACCTACCTCACTGGGAAACACTGGGCTTGGTCAGAGCTAAGCTGCCTGGGCTCTCGCTTCAGGTAGGACAATCGACCCACTGAGCACAGAGCCAGTGTCAGGAAATGCAAGATTTGCTAGGTGTGGTGGCACACACCTGCAACCCAAAGCCTCAGGAAGCTGAGGCACATTAGTCTGAGGCCAGCCTCCACCACAAAGTGAGACCCTGTGTGAATTCAGAACTGGAGATTTGGGAAATGATGCTGCACACACAACTACAGAGTTCTGGAGGCTGAGACAGGATTGCTGCAAGTGAGGCCAAGACCAGCCTGAAGTCACAGCAAGACCATGACTAAAACTTTTAAAAACCTTTACCAAATGCCGGTCACAGTGACTCACACATAATCCCAACACTCAGGAGGCAGAGGCAGGAGGATTGCTGTGTTTGAGGCTCAACTGGGCTGCGCAGTGAGTTCAGGGTCAGCCTGAACTACAGAGACCCTGTCTCAAAAGCTAAAGAACAAAACAAAAAAAACCTTTAATACAACTGTGTATTAATAAATTTAGTGCCAGGGATGGGGGACAGAGCTCAGGGGCACCCCACCTGGTTGGCAAGCAGGTCCTGAGGTTCATCCCCAATATCAAGCTTCAAAACAATTAACTGGAGAGCCAGGGATTTAGCCCAGTGGTTCTGGCGCCTGTCTTGGAAGCACAAGGACCCTGGTTCGATCCCCAGTAACCACATACCATACTGGGTTGTGGAGACTCACGCCCAGCAGCAATCAGTACCACATCCCACTGCCGGGCGTGGTGGCTCACGCCTGTAATCCCAGCACTCAGGAGGCAGAGGCAGGAGGATTGCTGTGATGTGAGTTTGAGGTTGAGCTCAGGGCCAGCCTGAACCACAAAGCGAGACCCTGTCTCAAATAAACCTAAAAAAACCCCGAACAAACAACTGGAAATCAACTAGGTTCAAATCCAGCTGCTTCCTTGGCAGGGACATCAGACTCTTTCAGCTTGGCCAATTCACCATCTCGCTGAGCTTTTTTTTTCTTTCCACTTTTGTTTTTGAGAAAGGGTTTCCTTTTGTAGTTCAGGCTGGCCTCAAACTCCTGGCAACCAAGTTCTGACACTATGGGGCTGTACCACCACTTGGCTGTGTTCAAAACATCCTAAGGCCCTGGCATGTGACTAAGGGAACCGCTGCTTACTGCTATAGAGCAGCAAGTTGAGAAGTGAGGTCTGAGCCAAAGCTATGAACTTGAGGAATTAATGATTCTAAGGTCTTCACAGGTAGCGGCCAAGGCACTACTCAGAATCTTTTTAGGTATTGAGGCCAAGAGCTGGTCTGAACAATTCCTGTTCCCCATCAACTTTAGACCAGGTGTAAAATGGTGTAATTTATAATACTATTTGTCTCACAGCAGCTATAGACACCAGCTATTATAGTTGATAAATGTACAATTTTTTTTAAACAGTAAATTTTTAATTAGTACTTGGGCAACTAATTCAGTTCATTTAGACTAGTGACTACATTAAATCTGTACCACCATGTGTTGTCAAAGCAGGGCCTGGCTGCACAGGCCAACACCAGCACTTAGGCTGGGTTCAGGCCAGCCTCTGTTATGTATCTCAAAAAACCCACCAAACAGGATGGACACAGGACACGTAGCTCTTCCCCTCTACTCATATGGGCATAAAATTAGGCTTACACAGAAAATAACCACACTAGAACTTTTCATTTTTTTATTTCAAAGTTTTAAACAGAATTTCTCCAAATAACCAGATGTACATATTACTTGAAAGCAGCACACCTAACAGGTGCTTCCATGAACACAGAACTCACCTGCAGCACTGTGCAACTCGAAGATATCAACCAACACTTCCTGCACTCAGTAGCCCCTCCCAGGAAAGAGGCCTTGTCCTCAAGGTAAGTCAAGCAAAGACGCCGCAGGGATTTGAACCCCGTCCTGGAAACCAGGAGTGCCAACCACCAGCATCTTTTGCTTTTTTTTTTAAAGCTAGGAAAAGGCCAAAAAGCAAAACCTGAGAAAACAAGTGCTTTTGTTTTCTCAGGAAAAGAAAAACCTTTACAACCCTACTGAAGAGCACTGCACTGGAGAATCTGCTTCCGCTAAGATGCTAGCTTGGCCAGGGCTGTTTGTTATGTTCACCTGAAAAAGTCTTAGCAGAGAGTGTTTGCAATCCCACCCAGAAGCCCTCTCCATCACTGCAAGCCTAAGTCACATGTTCCCACCCAGCAGTACAGTTTTTAACATGTCATCTATTTTACTGGCTTAAATTGGTTTTAGTCACTGGATAAGTCCATACATAAAACATCTTAAAGAGTGCTGTGGTTTTAATATTCTGTTAACAAGTTGCACACAAACCAATGGCCTCTTCAGGTAGTAGAACCCACCAGACCTCGGCACCATGGTTACCTTGAAGAGATAATGCACCATGTTCACAAGGATCCAAGCTACTGGCTGCATCGAGGTGAGGGGTGGAGGGTCTGTGCTAGGCCAAAGGCAGGGGGTGGCGATGTGGCAGAGAAGTCGCTTGTGGGGAGACCTTGCTTTTAACAGGCTTCTGGAAAAGCTAGGGAAAACCGGTTGCCCGCTTTCCCCCTTTCCCTCCCCTTCAAGCACTGCTTGAGATTTGGGCTTTGTTAAAAGCCGCTATAAAAACAGCTTTAAATATTAAGGTGAGCCCAGGGATACTCAAGCCTTCTTCTAGATGCTTCACTCCAGAAAGGTGTTGAGGCGAGTCCTCACTGCTACTAGAGACCGGGTCATGAGGCTGACACGAATTAATGACCTTAGTGTAACAGCGCTTTGTTGTCCCTTGCCACAGGAAGGCTCCCGCTGTCCTATTTTAAGCCTTCGGTGCCTTAGTGAGGGGTACCTGAAAAATCTTAAGAAAAGGCTTAGCGCCCACCTCACCCCTCCACCCCCAGGCCAATACACAACTTGCTCACATGCTACTTACTCCAGCATAAAGCTGAAGGCTTAACACCAAATTTATCCATAATGGATCTGACCTCGTAAGTACATAAAAAGCTTGTTCACCTGTTGTCCTCATTTTGTCCACTGGTGAATTCAACTGGAAGTTCCTTCTAGTCTGAAGAGTACCATCTGAAAGAACTATGGTTCCCAAGCCCCACGACTTAACTGAAAATTTTTTTTTTAAAATTTAAAACAAATAGGCTATTTTTCCTTACTGGGTCTGTCTGGCTTCTCTTGCCCTTCGTATACGTGTCTGGTGTTCTCAATGTTCCTGCATGTAAGAATTGAGACCAAGGGAGGGGAAGAGAGAAACCCATACAAGACAATGCACTAAAAGATCACTGAACTGTTAGAAATATTTCCACTTGCCAGTCTTTGATGATTGCTGCTTGTTTTATTTCTTGTCACTGATTTTAAGGTTGAATCTGGAAAAGACTAAAGGCTTCAATCCCCCCCACCCCCTACCAGAAATGAACAAAAAAAACATTTTACCTAAAGCACAGCAAAAGGTACTTGGCTTCAACTCACAAACATGGATTACTTAAAAGCTGCAGAATTTCCTCAACACTCAGCCTTTATCACTCATGGATTTTTTCCTTCAACAATCACTACTCCAGACATTGAGGGAACACAACTTTTAATCATACTCCAGTCGCTTCACAATGCATTCTAATAGCAGCAGATCAGAACAGTACTGCATTTTTATTACTTGCCAAAAGACAGACAGACCTGAGGTCAAGACAACTGCATTTTCAGTGTAGTCTGTAAAAAAAAACTAAAACAAAGTAAGCCCCATCCCCTCCTCCCTTCCCTTCAAATTCCAGGAAAACAATTGAGTAGGCTGATAAAACTCACTGCAAGGTCTCATACACTCTCTAGGAGACAGAAGGCAGAGCCAAGCACTCATGTATGCAAGTCAAAATCCTGAACAGCTCCATGAAGGATGAAATGAAGCCTCTGCAAAGGAAGATTCTCAAACACCCACAAACGCCCCTTTCTCCCCATGCCTGGCTCAACAATGATACACTTAACACTTGATGAGATGATTTTAAGCGTTTTTAACATGCAAACTTTGGAAATGTGGAAAAATCTTATTATTCTAACCACTGTCAATTTATAGACTCCTGACTTTCTTCAAACAAAATAGTTACCTTTTTACTCATTAGCTCCCACCTGTCTAAGAGGTATTTATTCCTTATTAAGAGGGTCTCTACTGCCATGAGTCTGGGATTAATTTAAATGCTCATCATTTTATGAAGAATAAAATTTGTCTTTCCTGCCTTAAATTTAATTCGGTCTTCTGTTCAATTCCTGCTCTTGTCCATTAAGAGTGTTCGAAGACAAAGTTTCTGAAAGATTAGAGAAGAATACCCCCCCAGATTGCCCCAACACTAACTACAAACAACATTTTATTTAAATAATGAGACAGCTTTTCTAAAAACATACATTCTCTAGTAATATTTTATTAACTTATGATTTAAGTTTTATGCACAATATACATCGCAACAGTTTTAGCAAGATTAACACATCTGACTTTAAACAGCACATTAGGCTATCCCTTTGGTAGGGACACTCAAGCCTTCTTCAGATATTAAATTCTAAAAACTCTGATTCGTAAGCAGTGATTAAGGCACTTCTCACTTAAAAGAGGCTTTTGACTCAAAATATAAATGCCTCGAGTGAGGTGTGATATCCCATCTCATGAAAGGCCACTGGCATACAATCTATTTAGCTAAATGGGAAAATTCCTCACAAACCTGAAATGCCCCAAGTATGGAGTCAGGAAAGTGCCATGTTTGATAATCTTCACAATTAATAATTAAGCGCTTATCCCTAACATGCAAAATGCAGATGCAAGTTAAACTTATCTGTTAACAGCTGTCTGCTGTTTTCTGCTCCCAGATGAAATGAAGCAACTCTTGTGATTATGAAGAGAAACCTGTCTGAGGCAAACGAAAGATTGGCACACAGCACAGCCTTTCAATCCACTTGATCCCACTCATCTCAATTACTTCAGCTTCTTTTATTCCAGGTTTAATGTAGTATATAATCATTTTCGTTTCATTTCGCTTTATTCTGCTTTTGTAAAAGCAGGGTTTGAGGTAGACATTTGATCTTCATTGTTCCTCAATTCTTTACTTTTGTGGGTATAGCTTGATAAATCATTAACTTTAAATTGGTAGCTTTCATTCATTTAAATTTTTTTGCATATGCGGCCAATGTTTTCATCAGTAGTAAGATCTCAGGGTTATGCTTATTCCCCAATGGAGGCATGACATAATCTTTTCTGCCTTTACTTATCATTCACCACGAGCTGTTCCCTCTGCATCTACGTCATCATCATACTGCCAGGCTGGTTATGACTCTGAAGATGTTATCTGAAAAAAGTCTACAGAAAAAAAGGTTTCCCCTCCCTCATCAACAAAACCCACCCTATAAGACATTGAATGCTAACTATCACAATTCTTAGTTATAAATACACATACTTAAAACACAATGCACAGTATTTTAAAGCATACCTTTTACATCACGTACTGCCAGTCATACAAAGGAAAAGTTTTTCCTAAGCTAGGAAAATGGAATCCAACTGAAAATGGAATCTTACTTGATAATATAAAAGCTACCATCAGAAGAAATCCCTGCAGGGTCATTAAGCCACATCCTTTGCTCTGAAGTTCCTACAGTAGTATTAAGTTATATTTAACCACCTGAAAAAAATTCCAAAAGAGAACCACACACTACCATCTGTATCTGAAATTTAGGTTTTAAAAAATTTCCCAAGACGGAAACTATTCAGCGTCATTACAGTAAGGCTAAACCAACCCCAGTCCAACAATTTCCTTCCCCAAGCCTCATGAGTATGTACTTTGAAAGATGACGTTATGATTTAGCCTCCTTGCCGAAATGAATGCACTTGTACATACATACACCCAAGTGAAATCTCCCCAACTGCCCAATTCAAAGATTGGGAAAAACAGAAAACTAAGATTGGGAGTTACTTGCCAACTTGAATGTTGAGATTTCCTTAGTTTTTCCATCCTAAGTATTTAGCTTCTCTGGAATGAATTATCTGAAATCATAAACTAAACAATTACCTAACCCCCCCCTCCCAACCACAACAAACTGCAAGCTAATTGCCAAAATCTGTCCCTCCCCTTTTGGTATTGTAAACCAAGTTATTTGAAAACTTAACTTCAACTTTTGGCCTAGCCAAGCTCTTCTGAAGTTCTCCTGAGTTGACTGAGTATGAACCAAAGCTGCACTGCGCTGTACTTTTCAGCTTCCACTGGGAAAAACTCTTCCAAGGATAAAAGCAGCTCCAATCCCTGCAGGTGTTCGTGCCAACAGCATAGCAGTACTCTCCTTCTCTAACCCAGTTTGTCAATAGTACTATAGCATCTGTGGAAAATCTTAAAAAAAACACACATTTCCTCCCCCACCCTCTCTTCCCTGTTAAAACCATCCCCAAATACAGTTCAGGAAGGAGTTACAGTGCTTTAGAAGTCTGATTAAGGGGTTTTAAAAACAGTAAAACTACCAGCCATTTCTCCAATGGACAGCTCCTCCAGACTCAAGAGTGCTACTGGTGCTCTAGTCTCTAGAAACTGTAAACCTGCCGTTTTCTGATTATCCTGATATTGGATTTTCTTTCTTTTCTGTTATTTGGAGTCATCTGCCTTTAGGATTCTAGACAGACCTAAGGGGAAAAGAACTCAAAAAACATTTTGCTCCCATCCCCACCGAGAAAAAAAAATTTCCCCGTTACAACATCCAGTTTGTAAAACTAGTAATTCAGGGTGAGGAAAAACAAAATTATTCACAAAACTAAAAACTTCATTACTCCAACTAAAAATGAACTCCTTACAGATTTAAAATTTTTTTACTAGCTCTATGTAATCCATGTTTTCCCTCTAATAGGTTTTTAAAAAACTTGCCATCTACCATTCCTCCGTGCCTTGGCAGTCTGCCCTCAAATGCTTCAGACAAGATGCATGACAGAACGTTAAGCCTGAAAAAGAAAAACCTACAACACCCGGAAATCGGCCTACACCCACATAAGTCATTTACAAAATACACAAGTCCCCCAATACCATTAGAAAGCAAAGTAAAAAGTTACCATACACAAGTTACAGGAAAGGACCACACGGCCGACCGGGTTTTTACCACACCACTCGCTCGCTCTCCCTGCAGCTCTGCACACTGGCATGCTGGTCTAGGAAGCCGCTATCTATCCACCGCGCCTTGCTCGCCGCCTCCGGTAGTTGACAAGCCAAGCCGCTAAGCTTCACAAAACCGCACTCGCTTCGCCTTCGACTCCTCTCCTAGCTTCACCACCAAAACGGTAGGGGGCGCCTTCCTCCACCAAATCGCACCGCTGCCTGGACACTCCTTCCTATCTTCACCACGAACTGCCGCTGGCTCCTCCTCAGTCCTAGCTTCACCAACAATGGTTCCCGGAATCCTGTCTTCCTAGATTCACTGAATCCACTTCTGTCAGCTGCCATTTAATACTAGTCCTCAGGCCATTTAAGTATTAGCTCAAAGTCCAATGCTTGATCTTGAATTCAAAGTCCTTTAAACTTTTCAAATTGAATTAAACTACTGACTTAAAGCCTTTAATTCTTGAAATACTTGCAAAACCATTCTGGCTCAGCTTTTTAAATTACTTCGGTCCTTCTACCTGCTTTTCCGTGTAGTCACAACTAGATTTCCTTACTAGCTTCAAATCTTCAAAACTGGCTTTGGTCTAAACAGCATTTTTTTTTTTTCCTGGCGTCTTCACTTCTGCACCACCATTAAGTTAAAAATGATGGGTTTTTTTTAAAAATAACTAGCGCTTAAATTGAAGCTAAAAATATCGGGTAAAATATATCTTTTCTTGTCCACCTGTTTTAGCTCCTGTTTCATTTTCTATCTGAAATAACTTTCCTTGAGCGAAGTTTTATTTTCTATCTTCTAGTCTTCTATACTTTAACCCTTTTGTTGAACACCTTTCCTTCACAATATTTTCATCTTCTAGGTTTCTTCTATTTTGTAACCTTAAATTAACACTTCTGGCTTCAATACCTTTCCTTCATAGTATTCTCATCTGATTGTCTTCTACCTATTTTGTAGCTTAAATTAACACTTGTCTTCCAAAGGCATACATTTATCTTCTAGTTTTCCTATCTTCTGTCTTGTCTTCACCTTCCTTTACACTTCTGTCTTCGAGTTTTCAACTTCAAATTTCTCATCTTTCTTCAAATTTAACCTACCACTCCCAACTAATACTTATTTTCGGTATTTAAGAAATACTTCACGACGCCATCTTTCCTGCGTCATGGTCTAATCACCTTCCATTTAACCTTCCTTAATCCATCGCCTTCAAACTTTATCTACAGCTTAATTTTTAAAGCATTCATACACTGCTCAATCAGATTTAATTAACATTAATCTACAAAGCTTCCTTTCATCAAAGGCTAAACTGAAAGGTTTCAAGGATTAATCTTAAGGCTAAACTTTCTTAATAAAGTAGCCCATGTCATCATGTTCATTTTCTCTCAAATTTTTAAGTCTATTTTTAAAAGCTATGAAAAATCACTTCAAATAGTAAATACTATCCTCATTAAGCTAGTGACTAAATTTCCTAGTTACAGCAATCTTTTTAGTATAAACTTATCTGCCGCCTCTTCAGCTCCTGCCTTCTCTGCGCTCACTGCCTCAATGCCTGCAGCCCAGGCCGCGAGAGCCGTATTTATACATGAATGACGCAGCACACCGCTCAATTAAATAACCCTCCGCAGCCTTTGTGAGGAAAAAAATAGTCCCCGGAAGGGGTAAAATTAGAATCGAAATTATACAATTCTCCAGACTGTTCTCAACAACTTATGGTACTTTAATACAAAGTAATATCCAGAAATACCTAAGGCTAACTAGTTGGTAAATTCTGAAAACGGATCAATCAGAAATCACATTTAAGTAAGCTACCAGATCGTTTTCAACTCGGAGCCATTATTGGGCATTTTAAAAATAGCCTTTAAAATACCTGTTTTTGTGAAATACAGTAGGTATTATTTACCATTGTTTGAAGAAAGTTAAGATATGTTTGTTGAGGGCTTTCTCATTTCGGAACCGGACGTCTAAATTGCAAGTATCTCCTGCAGACGGTGGGCAATAAAATGTTTCTCCCCACTACCCTCCGCGAGTAGTGAATTTATGAGAGCTGCCTGAATTTATGTCACACGGTATTATTCTTTTCGGGACAGCACATGCGGCGATCGGCTCGCGAGGCTGCTGGGTGCGAAGTCCCCCTCGAGAGGACTCACGACCGGCCTCGAAGCTCCGGAGTCGGGGCGGCTCCTGCGCTTTAAACAGCCTCAACGGCTCGGCCATTTCCCTCGGTCCATGTTCTCAGTAGCTCCAGGGCAGCTCGACCCTACAGGTTTCTAATGTTCCTAACAAACATGACCTGTCGAAGGGTCCGGGTCTCGCTTTTTAAGCGAGCCAAAGCCAAGCCGCCACGGAAACCCAAGTTGAAACATCCTAACAAATGTCAGGAAAAACAAAATGGCTTCTGCCTCCCGGGACACAGCGCCCTCGGGAAGATGGCCGCGAACGTCTCCTAAACGTAGCTGCCACAACTACTTCTCTAGGGTTTCACAGGTCCTGTCACCTGTTTTCACCGATTTAATGCTTTCTTACATCAGGTGGGATTAAAAGCGTTTCTGTGAATCCCACACCGATTTTTTTTCCACATGGTTTGAAGGTTTTACTTTTTAAACATCTCTCCCCAGAATTACATCCAGAGAGTCAAGATGGGGAAAGGCCGGAGCGCGGCGCCGGATTCCAGAACTCGCAGTCGCTGACCCGGAACGCGCGCCAGAGGAGCCTGGCGCCAGCCACAGCCATTTTGGGAGGAGACAGAGCCCCCGGCGTTGGGCACAAAGGCTGGGGGAGGGGCGCGGCTCCAACCCCCCCACACACACACCCCCTCCCCGCGCAGGGATACGAAGTCCGTGAGCCGCCGGCTCCTTGCGTGGAGTGCCGGCTCCCGGCCGGACGCCGCCGGCTCTAACCGGATCCAGCCGGTCTTGGCTGCCTTCCGGGAGCGGAGGCGGTTGCCGCAGTGCTTCAGTGCGCAGGCGCGCCCTGCCCCCAACCCCCCCCAGCCCCCAAACCCAGTTCGGTTGGAGAAAGTGGTGTGGGGGCGGTGTGGCCCTCGGACATGCCGTAGGGGGTACAGAATCCTCCCTTTCTGATGAGCCACCGGGCTTGCGACTTGGTTTTTCTCCTGCGCAGCTTCTGCTTTCGTGTTTCCATCCTAGGTCTTCGTTTTCTCCTCGGTTACCTATTATTAAAGATTAATGCGAGCCCTTTGTAATAATCCGATGCTGCATCTCTGTGGAAACACACCGAGGCTGTCCTACTTTAGAATTCTCTGCACTAAGCGTCTCTATCTGACCGGGGAGGTGCCTCACTTTTGTTTTTGCAGTCCTGTGGACTGAACCCAGGACGTTCACGTTGATCTGCCCTCCCTGCTCGTTACATTTTTGGAGACAGGCTCTCAATTGCCCAGATTGGGATACGACCTACTTTCCTGCTTCAGCCTATAACATTGCTGGTAGGCACGGTCTACCAGGCCCAGCTTCTTTTGTTTTTGGGGTTTTTTTTTTTTTTTAGGGTTTTTGAGACAGGGTCTCGCTTTGTGGTTCAGGCTGGCCCTGAGCTCAGCCTCAAACTCACATCACAATCCTCCTGCCTCTGCCTCCCGAGTGCTGGGATGACAGGCATGAGCCACCACGCAGGCACTGTGGATGTGGTACTGGTTGCTGCTGGGTGTGGGTCTCCACACCCGGTATTGTTATGTGGTTACTGGGGAATCGAACCCAGGTCCTTGCGCTTGCGAGACAGGCGCCGGAACCACTGAGCTAACTCCCCGGCCCCTTGTGTTTGTTTTTTAAGAAAGGAAGCAGTGTGGTGGCTCACACCTGTAATCCTGGCACTCAGGAGACAGAGGCAGGATTGCTCAAGGCTGGCCTGGGCTGCATAGCGAGCTCAGGGCCAGACTGAGCTATAAAGAGAGACCCTGTCTCAAAAAAAAAAAAGACAAAATAAATAAATGTAATGATTGTGAAGGAGAGGATTCTAGCAAGCCAGTACTGGACCATGTCAGCCCTAGTAAGTTGGAAGAAGTTTAAGCTCTTCTCTGACCCTGACAAAGCTGTGCTTATGTATCTTCCTTCGTTTTTGAAAAGCCCTTCGGAGTGGAACATTACTGAGTCACCAGTGACCGTCGTGAGGTTTGCTCTGGAGCTGGAAATTTTTTAGTAGTATTTTAGCTTTGGGAGGAGGAGAGCAGTCGGCTCACCTCAGTGTCCAAATGGAGACTCGGAAGCCTGGGGAGTCACAGTGAATTAGCAGGATACGGTCTGGAGTCCCTCCGCTGCCCTGCTGGCTTCTTCCACTAGAACTACTGGCTTCCAGAGCTGATTTTCATCATCACTACCTTAGGGGCTGCTCTGGGGCCAAAGAAGTGAATTTACAAATCCCATAGGGGCTGGGCAGGTATACTGACACACAGGCCTACGATCTGACACTCTAGAGAACCTGAAGGCAGAGGATTGCTGTGAGTTCAAGGCCACCCTCAGCTACACAGTCAGTGCAAAACCAGCCTGAACTATGTAATGAGACCCTGTCTTAAGCAAAACAAAACTACATATATGTGTATATAGAATATATATATAAAATAAATTTAAATACAAAGGATTTTAAAGGCTTTAAATAATAATTGCCAGTTTTTCTCCAGTTATCAGTGAGAAATATATTCTTAGAGGACATTATGACATTAACCCCTGCTTGTACTGTTCAGGCCCAAATGTTTACTGCCTTCATCTACTGTTTGCTTCACAACCGAGTCGGGCTGTGTGTCTGATAATAGCCTTCTCTGCACTTGGTCACTCAGGCACCTGCAACCCACAGGTGCTGCACATGACTGCAGTGAGTCTCTTGTCCAGATTTCTTTGCCCTGTGGAAATACTTCAGTGGGTAGAACCCTTGCCTAGTACAATGACTCTGGGTGCCATCTCTAACAGCACAGACGTAAAAGCCTAAAATTACCACATACTTTGTACTTTGGTGAGATTTACTGATTATGTGTATGTTTGATTCTGTGGTCTCCTTTCTTTTTCTTTTTTTGAGACAGCCTCAAACACAGCAATCCTCCTGCCTCTGCCTCCCAAGTGCTGGGATTACAGGTGTGAGCCACCATGTTCGGCATTATCGTATGTGGTACTGATTACATTGCAGATGGGCATGAATCTCCACACCCAGTATTGTTGTATGTGGTTACCGGGATCAAACCTGGGCCCTTGTGCTTGCAAAGACAGGTGCCGGAACCACTGATCTAAATCCCTGGCCCTGTCTTTTCTTTTTTTTTTTTTTTAGACAGGGTCTCGCTTTGTAGTTCAAGCTGGCCGTGAGCTCAGCCTCCAACTCACATCACAGCAATCCTCCTGCCTCTGCCTCCCGAGTGCTGGGATGACAGGCTTGAGCCACCACGCCCGGCACTGTGGTATGTGGTACTGGTTGCTGCTGGGGTGAGTCTCCACACCCAGTATTGTATGTGGTTACCGGGGATCGAACCCGGGTCCTTGCGCTTGCAAGACAGGTGCTGGAACCACTGAGCTATATCCCCAGCCCTGTCTTTTCTTGTTTTTTTGAGGTAGTGTGTATTATGTAGTTCAGGCTGTCCTGGAATTCTACATCCTCCTACCTCAGCTTCCTGGGAGTCCTGGGATTATAGGTGTGCAGTGTCACACCCAGCTTTTCTCTACATTTAGAACTAAGGATCCTTTAGGTCACATGAAATTTTTTCTAAGTGAGTGTCCGTGTTCCATTGAGCCTCAGAATGATTACAGCTGCTGGCTTCATTGCTCCTTCAATATCCTGCTTATTCCCTTCTATCTCTCAAGCCTGGTCTTCATTTGGGCTTGAGGACACTCGTTTAAGAGGAAGTCCATTTAGCTAACTGCATCATGCACCCTCAAAACAGCCCAAACTGGGCCGGGGAATTAGCTCAGTGGTTCCAGCGCCTGTCTTGCAAGCGCTAGGACCTGGATTCGATCTCTGGTAACCACATACCATACTGGGCATGGAGACTCACCCCAGTAGCAACCAGTACCACATACCACAAGTGCCAAGCATAGTGGCTCAAGCCTGTCATCCCAGCACTTGGGAGGCAGAGGCAGGAGGATTGCTGTGATGTGAGTTTGAGTCTGAGCTCAGGGCCAGCCTGAACTACAAAGAGAGACCCTGTCTCAAAAAACCTAAAAAAAAAAA
>PVIR01028065.1:0-22311 GCA_004026965.1 Petromus typicus
TGGAAGACCCAGTTTTAAGAGGGCTCTTTCATGTAACTGGATAGTTAGTGTGTACAGCCACTTAGAGCTTACTGGGTCCTTTTCTCATGTATTCTTCTAAATCACTAGTTTCCTCACACATGGTACTTGACCCCAAGAATGAGCATCTTAAAAATTAAACAATAGAAGCTTCCAGAAATTGTCCTAGTATCAGCTTTATCAGATTTTATTGCAGAGCTCATCTTCATAACCAAGGAATAAACAACCTCTTTCTTGAGTAGCGTCAAAGAATTTGGGGATATACTCTAAAGCTGCTACAAAATTTAATCGATACTGATTATACTTCCAGCCTAAACCCTTCTACCAGCAGTAGAAAACATGCCTCTAGGGGACAATAAATGAAAAAGCAGGAGTAAAAGAAGCACAGGAGTATTTTAAAACTATCACCAATCTCATACCCATCTTCTTAGAATATTCTGTTTCTAATAGACCAGTAAAGTAAAAGAAGAGAAGAAAATTGGTGTGGTCCATTGGGATACTTGAACTATTAAAAGAAATTTGGGCTTGAATATTTGGAGTAGGAATTTGACAAAATAAAATCTGGGTCATTGTGATGTCATAGAGAACATAATTAGGTGGATATGGTTCTACTTTTATTTTGTACTTATTGTGACTTATAGTATGTTACTTCACCTCTTTGAATCTTATGTTTTTCATTTGTAAAATGAAGTGAATGGGCTGGTATTTGAGATCTTTTTACTGTTCTGATATCCTATGAATCACTGTCATTTTTTATGACACTGACACCTAGATGATAGTCTCAGCTTTCTATATTTAACTCCCCAGAAACTATTTTTGCTATATGCCCTTGATAATGAATGGGATTCCTTAGTATAACCAAACCTTATAAGGTCTGAGCAATGATGAGTTTCAGAATAACAATAGCCAGGCTGAGTGGGACAGACACACTAGTGGCCAAACATTCATTTCTTCCTGTAATTGGAAGAAAATGAAAATACTTTTTTTTTCTTCTACTTCAGCACAGTAAAGACAGACTAGTATTTTCAAAGGGAAGTTTACTAAAAGTCTATGGAAACAAAAAAGAAATAACTGCCCCCAAAATAAGTAGTATAAAAATATTCAGTTCCTAGTGTAGGAAATAAAAGCAATAAGGAGTTTTTCTGTTCTAAAATCTTATGCTAAATAGCTGTCTTCTATCCCTATGCTACTGTACATTAAACCTAATAAGAGTCTGTTCAAATCCCAGCTCTGCTATTTAAAACTATTACCTGGGCTAAATTATCTGAGTAGATGGAACTTTAATTCCTTCGTTTTGAAGATGAAAATAATGATGCCTATTGCTCATAGATGTTGTAGGGATTAAATTAGATGATATAGGACAGGTGACCCAGTTTAAGGTCCTCAAAAACAAACTTAAAGACAAGGAATTCAGTGACTGTGTTTACTGAGGAAGTTTGGGGAATGCAGCCAAGGAAGTAGGAAAGTAAGAGCAAAAAAAGACACACAATAAAGGTCACGATTAACACTAAGACTGTTGCCAGAGTGACTGCAGCTTAATTCCCCAGAGAAAGTCTAGGAACTGATAGAAAACATTTGTTTTGGATAAGCTCACTCTGGAATGAAGTCAGTTGGGTTATTTCCGCACCCACTTCTATCAGTCATTGGTAGAGGGCTACTTTTGGAGTTGCAAATATGGCCTTTTGGGAGAAGGTGGAGTGCTCTTCTGGAAGAAGCTGTCAGGAGTAGAGACAGAAATATTGGCAAGTGGATGTCATCTAGAGCACGCTAATGCATAAGATCTAAGTAGTCTGGGCAGTTCATGGATACTATCTGCTGCGAAAGTACTCACCAAATGTTCATTCTTCTCTTTTCCCTGGTTCTTTATACAAATTACTAGTACTAAATCTGATTTCCTTTCAGGTAGATTCTTTATTATGTTTTCTGATCAGAAAGATGTTTCTGCTTCACAACTTAAAAGACAAAGACGACTAATACAAATGTATTGAACTTAGATGGAGAAACTGCTATTATAGACCTTTTCCCCTTCTGTCCCACTGCCCAGTTTTTAGAGCCATAAGCCAAATATATCTGAAGATTGATAGGTATAATTCCATACAAAGCACACCAAGGAAGAATTCAGAGAAATGCCATTTTTTTTACCCAAGAGTTCTATTTTCATTGCTAAGTGTTATGAAGTTTATCATGCCTCTCATACTGTCTGTCTTAACACCCAAACTGTAAACTTCTCTGACCCTGCATTCTCACTTGCCTTTGCTCACACGCTTACTCTTCCTTTCCTCCAGTTGAATCTTTCCTTCTGAATCTTTTCTTGATGCCCTTTGGATGTGACTTGTAGCCTCTGATTTGTTCTCAGATAATTTCTCTACCTCCTTACTTTACTAGAAACTTTATTGTCTTTGTTTTGAAATTAAAAAAAAACTAAAGAGAAACATTTCTGTATCTCTTCATCAAAACTCTATAAGCCTGGAATGCATCACTGTATTAATCACCTTCTATTTCTTGGACAAAAAACAGAGACTTATAATTTCAGTGAGGAGAGATTTATTTTGGTTCATGGTTTCAGAGGTTTCAGTATATTGATGGATGAATCCAGGGCAGAAAAAACATGACAGAAAGGCATGGCAGAGGAAAACTGCTCAAGTCATGGCCAGCAGGACTAGAGAGTACAAAAGCTACAGTGAAAGATAAACCCTCCAAAAGCACATCACAATTAATCTACCCACTCCTAGACCCCACCTCCTAATAGTACATTCAATCATGAACTCATCAATGGGTTAATCCACTGATGAATATAGTCACCCCATGATCCAATCACTTTTTAAAAGCTGTGCCTATGAATACATGAGCCATTTGGGAATTAAATTAAAATTAAATTTGGGAAATAAATTAAATTAAATCATAATCCTCTAGCACCCAAAGGCTCGTGTCTACCTTATAATGAAAATATATCCTTATTCCATCTCCAAGAGTGACTAAAGTCTTAACAGTTCCATTATTGTTCAAAAGTCCAAGTTCAAAGTTTCCTCTAAATCTCAAAGGAAACCTGTGAGCCACTGTGAAAATCAAAAAGAAAGTTAGTACTGTGCCTACCTTGGAGGCACAAGGACCAGAGTTCAGTCCCTGGCACTGCGAGAGAGAATGACAGAGAGAGAGAGAGAGAGAGAGAGAGAGAGAGAGAAAGAGAGAGAGAGAAGGAGGGAGGGAGACAGACAGAGAGAAAGAGAGCGAGAGAGAGAGAGAGAGAAAGAGAGAGAGAGAGAGAAAGAAAGAAACAAAGAAAGAGACAAAGAAAGTTAATTACTTCCTTATATAATGGCATGGGGTAAATATACCTATTTAAAAAGAATGAAATAGAAGGATAGAAAGGAACAGGACCAAAGCAAAAACAAAATCCAGCAGGGAAAACAAAACAAAACAAAACAAAACAAAAACCAGTAAATCTCAAAGCATTGGTTGTACACAGTGGCAAGGTGTAAGCTCCAAAGGGCCTGGCCGAGTGTGTCCCTGTGGCCTGGCTGGCTATGACACACATGGACTCTCAGGTTGATTCTGCACATTGTTTGCAGGTATCCTCAGCAGACATTAAATGTTAACAGCTTCTCTGACTTTCTGAGATTTACATTGCAGTGCTGGCTTCACCCCTAAAGTTTCATGCACTGTCCTCTCAGGGCATCCTGGCAGGGATTCTGACTTTATCACACATATTTGCCTGACTTTCAAGACCTTTCTATGAAATCTGTGTGGAAGCCTCCATGTCGCCATAACTCTTGCATTCTGTTTGCCTATAAAGTTAGTAACACCTGGATGACAGCAAGGCCTGCTGCCAGCATGAGTACTAATGGATCTCCCTGGAATCATGGCCATAATACCCTCTGAATGACTGGATGGATGCACATGGGAAAACACTTCGCCAAGGAGGCCTGAGTGATCTGAGTATCTTGGGGCTTTCTTCTAAAAGCGAAGCCTTTCAAAGGAGTTTATCATTTTATACCCATAAGCCTGTAATGAGTGTGGTCTGACCAATTCTTGAATACTCTCAAGGAGCCTTTCTTATCATCCTAGTGTAATGTAATTGGTCTCTTTCTAATTATGCTTGTCTGTTCAGGAATCACATCTGTGCCTCAAACAATGTACACATTTTCTCACAGAACTACAAATTTTTCAAATCTTTCAGCTCTGCTTTTTGCCACAATTCTCACTGTAAATAATGCTACAACACCTAACAATACTCATGCTACAATTTGAATGTTGCCCTTCCTTGAACTTTCCTTCACTAGATCAATTAGTCCACAACTTTATTTGAGCCCCACATAAAGGTTTAGGATATGGACAAGAACAGTGAATTTTTATGCCAAAGTATAATAAGCACAGCTTCTCAATAGAGTTCTCATTCCTATATGAACCTTCATGAACTTGGTTTTTCTGTTTGAATTCCTATCAGTACTCTGGTCTTCTGAGTCCCTACCAGAATTATCCATGAAGCTCTACTTAACACCTTTTTAGGCTTTCTACATTTTGATTCTCCTAACCTTTCCAAACTCCTCCCCCAAAACAATTCTTAAAGTTTCTGAAACTTATAGTCAGGTACATTAACAACAGTGATTCCATTCTTGGTACTAAAGTCTCTATTGGTTAGGGTTCTCTGGAGGAACATAATTAATAAAAATATAATTATACAAAGGGTTTTATTATCTAGGTTTATAGGATCAGAGATGACACAGTTCACAAGGGCTATCTGTATGCTGGAGAGTCAAAGGATTCAGTGTATGTTCAGTCCAAGAAGTTGGAAACTTCAAAAGAATAGTTACCAGTTAACAGTTTCAGTGCTAGTCTGAAACTAAGGGCCTTGGCGTTTTCTTGAGAGTTGGTGATGTGAGTGCACAGTGAAAGATTAAAGAAGCTGGAGTTTGATATCCACAGGCACTGGCAATAGCAAAAGATACATTCATTAAAACAGCATGGGATTTTTTCAAATGAAGTATGAATTTTTCCTTCTTTCCTTTCCATTCCATCCAGGCTGCAATCCTATCAGATGGTGCAGCCCCCAGTAAGAGCAGTTTTTCCATTCACTTTGCTGGTCTACATGCCAATCTTCCCGGGAAAAGCACCTCCTCACATACACTTGGACTGCACTTCATTAACCTGATGGTATCTCTTGTCAAGATCAATCATAATCTTAATAAAAATTAACCATCCAAATCCACGCCTTGTCGACTTGACACTGAAATGCATATTCTTAAATCACACTTAATTTCCAAATAGAGACAATGACAAATTAGTAATTCTGCCTCACAGGAAACAATTACCCTGCATACAACTGAAAATGTACTAATCACTGAAGAATAGGAGGAAAAGTTCTTGGGATGATGCTTACTATTATCTTGACATCCTATAAGTTAGACATAAAGAATATATATGAGTAGATTTAACACTGTAAAAGCACTGATATTAAGTCAGTTAGTGTTATGTTACATGGCGTAGGAATACAAAGAAAAAGAAAACAGATGTATGTCCCTGATGTACTTTTATATTCGCACAATCATAGCTTTAATAAAATAGTAAAGAAATTTGGGACAATTATAGTAATCATTTATTTGACATCATAACTAAATTCTAGTGTACAGAACGTAATCTTTCTCAGGGATACTGGTGTTTCCCTCACAAAATCCTCTAAACCTAAATTGTATCACTGAGTTTGTCATTGAAACTACACAGATTGGTGCCACTATAAATCCCTGCTGATCAATGTTCAAATATCCTGTAAACACTTAACTCAGCTCACCTGGCTTGGAATGCATGGTTTTATGTACATACTTGTGTTTATATGTTTATTTCTTAAATATTTATATCTGCATATTTTTATTTTCATTTCTAGCAATGTCTGAAAAATCTCTTCTCAGATTATTCAAAGTCTGGGGATGAATTTATGGCACAGTAATATTCATTATAGGAATACCCACAGAAAATTTAAAAATCTGCGACAGTAGAGGAATTACTAAGTAAATTATGATATGCTCACAAAACAGAATTTGAATTAAGCCATCTTACTGAAAATTCAAGACATAAAGTTATCTATTCAATACAATCTTTACAAGAAATATTTAGGAAAAGAACTGTGAAAATAAATGGTTGTTGTTTGTGGTTGATATTCTCTTCATTTTGTTTTCCAAATTTTTTATGGTAAGTATGGATGCTTTTTATAATAAAAATTGTGGGATGTGTTTTGTTTTTTCTTGTTTTAGCCTTTTTATTATTGTTTTAGGAATGTTTTAGCTTTCTCTTAAAAGTTACAAGGGAGATAAACTCAGTTAACTTCAGAGTACATCAGAGTTAACAAATACAAACTGAGTTTTTCCTAAGAGTTGGAACTGGGCTACAGATGTAAATTAAACTACTGAGGTCCCTACTTGGGTACTTAAAGATTGCGGAAAATACTAAGTATAGAAGGAACTCCATCCTTGGAAACTGGTTTATTAGAAAACCTCACTCCCGGCACGTGGCATGCTTCCAGTGTCTCAGCCTTGAGGTGGTAGTGGAAACGAATGGCCCTCTCTAATATCTCACCCTGTTGAGAATTTCCATACTGGTCCTCTCTTTTTACCATGGGCATTCAAGTCTTTGGCTCCTGGATTTTCTGATTTGTAATTTCCCTTTTAAGTACAGTCTTCCACACCCAAACTAGTTTATTTCTTAAATTCAGTGCAGTTTGTATGTGTATTTCATTTTTCACTCATGCCTTTGTCACTTGCCTCATAACAATGTCGCATCAGCTTGTGCCTTCTTCCACAAACATACTTCTGGTTTATGTTGTCTGCACTTGCCAAGCAGAGATAAGTAATCTACAGTTCCTTCTTTGAAGGTTCTCATAACCTTGGCAGGAGCGCTGTGAACCAGAGCAGTAAGGGTATATCCAAGATAGGAAGAAGACACTGACGCTTTCCTAGAGCACCAGAAAAACTGTCTGTATAATGGATGCAGGATGCCTCTGGGAAAAGATTTTCTGTCTTAGAATTGCAGCTTTCTAGCCAGTACAGAATTATCAAGACTTTAGGACCTCACTTTTCACACCAACATTTTACCAGTGAGAACATTACTGTACTCTGATTTTAAGTGAGGTAGTCAAGGAAACAGAATTAAACCTAGAACCCAGATCTCATGCCTCCCATGACCACATTGTTTTCTGTTCTGCAACTCAAGTTTGCTAAAGGGAGGAGAGACGACTTCTTAAGCTTTTTAGAATAAGTGTCCTTAACTTATTCCCACTTCCCTCAAAAGCAGGATCTTAAGAAACTAAGAGGAGCTGAAACACTAATTTTCTGTTTTGGAGAAAGATTTAGGGAGAATTACATTGACCCTTAAGTTATTCCCGGAGGACATGTTACAAAAACAAACAAGCATCAGTTACTATTTTGACTTCAATTATCTGGGGAAAAATTTTGAAACCACTACCTCCTTTCATCTCTTGAACGTTGTTGACTGAAGGAGGATCTGACTAGAGCTCTTACTCCAAAATGCCAAGCAGCTCTGGGCAAGGATCTTGCATTACAAGCTGACCCTGCCCCTCCAGGAACTACAGGGTGAAAACAGGTATAGATTCCCAAAGCTTTAACATCCCCTAGCAAAAAGAGAGTATTTACTAAAATTACTATAGAAGGTATTTGTCTAATTAAAGAGCTTTCCCCCCTTTCATTATTAAGCAATTAGACTACACTTTACTACATTAAGGAGTTTTTGTAAATTCAACTGCAAGCATATAAATTCTGTAATTGTGTAATTGTACATTGGGCACAAAACCATAGATTTTCTTCGACTTTGGCTTGACCATTTTAAAAAAGCAATTTAAGATTTTCTAAGCTAATGCTTATTTAGTGTTTTTAAAGCCTAGGATAATACATATAATTTAGCTATTCTTTGGTCTTAAACTCAAACCAGAAAAATGGCACGAATTCTGCACAAATATATATCAGCTATTTATTCTGTTCTTCTTCATCTCAAAGCCTGAGGGGTAATTATTTTGTTTCACAATGTGTTTTAAGTACAATGGTAGCACAGTATCATTTTTTAGCATGAAAACCACAAAATTGTTCTAGTCAAATAATTCCACACACCTTCATTTAAATCTCATAGCTCATCTGCACAATTGAATTTGTCTTAATTAAATTATATTTGCATGACAGCAGCGAGAAAGAAAAGTAACAATCATCAATTTGGATATCTGCTTTATTAAGTCAAATGTATTTGTTCTATCAATATAACATTGCCAATATTTGACCATTTTTACTTATGAAATGTTCATTTTGGACACGTTCAATTATAAAAACTGTCAAAATACTTTATGAGATACATGAATTACATGTTTTACTACTACTACTTGTGAGAACTTAGGCAAAACACTAAGCTTTTGGGACCCTCTCTTTCCTTCTGTGACAAATAAATGTATTTTACTGGAATTTAAGCAGGATTTAAAAATCTCTTTGAAAGTCGTATCACTAATCAAAATTAGAGAAACTCAATAACAAGGCTATTATGTTAAGCAAGTTGAGATATGTCATTTTGGGAGTCATGGTATTGCATTTCTATATGCTCTAAGAAACCTTTAGGTGCCCCAAATTAGACAATAAACAACTAATTAGCTGACTGATCAGATGACAATAATAATACTATGGGACCAAGGATTTTGTTCAGTGGTTCTGGCAACTGCCTGGCAAGCACAAGGTCCTGAGTTCGATCCTTGGTAACTACATACTACAGTGCTGGGCATGGTGACTCATGCCTGTAAGCACAGCACTCAATAACGCAATGTTGGTTGTAGTGGCTCATGCCTGTAATCCCAGCACTCGGGAGGCAGAGGTAAGAGGACTGCTGTGAGATTGGGGCTGGCCTGGTCTACATAGTGAGTTCGGGGCCAGTCTTAACTACAAACTGAGACCCTGTCTCAAAAAAAAATACTATTGACAGCTACCATTTACTGAGTACGTATGAGTCATGTACTTAAGCATTGTTTTACACATTATCTCATTTGATTTGTATACATATAAATGAACACTGATATGGTGGTAAAGACTTTGCACACAACTATGCTAGAAAATAAAAGGCAAAGATAATCTGTAGTGTTCTCTTGATTTCCAGGGCAAAAATATTTTCACCTTGGTAAAATTCTAGCTACTCATCTGACTTTGCAAACATGGCAGAATGAGGAAGAAATGTGTAGTAGCACACTATTATATAAATATGTTAGATATAAAAACTTCAAAAGCATAGAAGATAAAAACAGGAAAATAATTGGGAAGTGATGAGTTTTGAGAAATAATTGTATTGTTTTCATTTTAATATTATTTAATTACAATATGTATAAATTATAATTTATCATAATGATTATTGTGATGGCAAACTTCATTGTCAACTTGACTGGCTTGGGAGCCACCCAGGGGATTAGTGAAATATACTTCTGTGTGTGTCTGGTGGGTCCTGGATGCATGATCTTGGGCGTCTTTATCTGGCCCCTTGTTCCTTCCTCTTGAGTGCTATATGCCACTGCTCTGCCTCCTGACCATCATGAACTGAGGAGCTGTGCTCTGTTGTGTCCCTCCAGCATGGTGTTTTTGTCTGGAGGCCAGTTGACTATGGACTAAATCTTCTGAAACCATTAGCCAAATAAACTATTTCCTTCTTTTAAGTTTGTAGGGGTTCCAAGTATTTTTATTTTTCTTTAGTACACTGTGGATTGTTATCTTTTATCCTTGGGTGAGGATCACAAGTCTGTAATACTGTATTTAAGGAAAGCTACCTCCTTGATTCATCTGCATGGAGTCCCTACAGATTACATCACTCTCTTCCAATTGCTTTAACCAGATATAAGAAGGCAAATACTATATTCGCACTGATAACTTGTTGATTCCTGAGTGATTTCCAGTATACTTTATGAAACAATTTAATTTTATTGTTATAGCATTCCACCTACTCAGCAGTTTTAAGCATTTTAATTAGGCAGTGTTTCACTGGTACTATTGGCTAAGTATTCTATATTAAGCATAAATGGAGCAGCCTTTCATTTCTTTCATGAAAACTCAGTCTCATTTTGAAATTTATGGATATAAGATTAGTGTATGACCATAGGATGTGCTGTGGAATCACTAACTTTATTAATAGTATTTTTTTCTTTTTTAATAAATAGAGTTTATCAGTACATTTTAGGAATACATTATGACCACATTCATTATTGGCAAGATATACCTATACAAAATATATCTTTATTCTTATTTTATCCCATTGTCTTGCCTTCCCTTCAACCTTCCAATCCTCTATATACACAGTTTTTTTTTTTTCTGTAGTATTTAGAACTCCTGGTTTCTGCAGGATCTCAGGTTCAGGTTCAGGGCAAAGTTTTCTCAGAATGCTGGTACTCAGACTTTAAAATTCTCTTCATATACAATAGTAGCCTTAGGCTACTAGACTTGACATGTCTTAGTACTGGTATGGCCAACCTTTGCATTGGTCTCTGGTGCACTTTGATTTGAGGTACTAGCTATGTTTTATTTGATTACTTATGGAAGCCCTCTGTAAAAGAAACTTTTTCTCCAAAAGAAGTTCAGCTCTAGCTGTCTATTATTGGGTTTAAATGGTGCCCGAGTTATTGTTCAGTGATATTAGTTCATATAAAATTATGCTTTTGATAGTATAGCCAATGTGTCTGTATACCATAACTGAACTCAAATGGCTTCTTTGAGGAGGGGAATGACACCTTTAACTGTCATTTCTTGAAAATGACAATGAGATGGTATATGGAATTCCGGTAAGTGAAATAGCTAAAGGAATGTCTGTTGGGCTTAAATTTGATAGCTGAGTAGGATAGAGATATGAGAAGGGCCAGGCATGGTGGCTCATGCCTCCAAGCCCAGCACTCAGGAGGCAGAAGCAGAAGGATTGCTGAGTTTTAGGCGAGCCTGGGCTACATAGTGAACTCAGGGCCACCCTGAAGTACAAAGCGAGACCCTGACTCAAAAAACTAAAATAAATAAATAATAAAAAAGATATGAGCAGGAACAGAAGCGTCCCTGTGTCTTTTCCTTCTCTTCTCTTCCCTCATCCATCCCTAATCCTCTCAACAGTCTTGAACATCCTGAGAAGATACTTAGGATTCTTTGGATCATAATTTGAAGATTAATAGCAAAGTGTAAAATAAATGGACTGGGACAATTGATGAAGTCTTATCATAATTTGGACTCCAAAATACTAGCTGTATAAATCAGTACGAATTACCAGGACTCCCCAAACCTTTTTGGCACTTGTGCAAAAGAGATTGTGCTGGAATTGAGGTAGATGAGATAATCCCTATAATGAATCAAATAGGCTGCCTGGCATATAATAGTTGTTCTATAAATGGCAACTGCTTTGTTCTTAAGAAACACTTAAGAGTCACGTGTTGAAAAGCATAGCTTTTTTGTTCTTAGTGATGAAACAAACGCTGTATCTTTTATATGTTCTATAAGGTCCTTTCCAGATCACAGCTTTTGGTTTGCTTATTTGTGGTGCTAGTGATCTAATTTAGGGTTTTGCTCATACTAGGGAAGTACTCTACCAATGAACTAACATCCCAAGCACCAAGATCCCAAACCACAAAAGTATTGTATTATGAGTGCTGATGCCTATGCTGATTTATAATCTATGTATGTAGAGACAAAGACACAATAAATAAGATTGCCATTTGAAGAAAAATGTGAATAGACATAGGAAGGCACTTTTGGTATAAGGAGATCTTTAGCCCCAGTGAAACTGCGAAACCAGCTTTCCTTAAAGCTAAAGTCTCAGAGTCCAAACAACTTCATTACTTGGAAGGAAATTAGAAATCAATTAGTTCCAACTGATTTCACTGGGCAAGAAACAGCAGAAAGGCAGGAGAAAAGGAAGACATGGAGATGGCTTTTGAAATGTAAATACTTGTTGAGAGAAAGGCCTATTATGTTACTAAGCATTTCCGTGAACTCCACTGGTTCCTTGGTAGAGTGTACTGAGAAACTCAGCAAACTTAGTGAGGGCTTGACTGACATTCATGCCTTCACATATCTCTTTCCAGTGAATCTGTTTAATCCTTTAATCCAGCCCCTTCAGGGAAGAAGATGACCAGACCTCATCAAGACCACATTTGAGAGTGAAAGCTTTGGGAAGCTAATGGTAAGAGCAAGGTACACAAGTTAAAAGTTAAGCAATGTGTGAAAAATTTGAGATATACCTTCAAATTCTAAATTTTGGACAATTCGTCCTTCATGCTTTCCTCTGGACCCTTTCTCTCAAAATACGGCAAAAGTATGCTAAACCAAAAAAGTGTAAAAACAATATTCATTGTTTTGGGAGTGAAGTTTAAATGCTGAGTAGGTTGCTATTCTAGAAAGCCTCATTCATTCCCTGAGAGATCCACCTGACATCAGAATTGGCACCTACTTCAAGGAGTGATGACGTTCCCAGTCCAGAAGGAGCTCACAAAATTGGAAGCTTGGTGAGGATGCACAGCAGCCTGCCTGGGCTGGGGTACAGCTCAGTGGTAGAACATTTGCCCAGCATGCTCAAGGCCCTGGAAGTTAAAGTCCCAGCACCATGAAACAAATGTCAAGGTGAAATAATGATTCTGCATTAAGGAAAGAAGGAAATGGTTTATTGAGTCAAATATGGGTGGCCATGACCCACCCACAAGGATTGTATCTTGAATGACATGTTTCACTGCGGAAGAGGTTATATGATCTTTTGTAGTCACAAAACAAAGTCATAAGTGAATATATTTCACAATTATATTACTGGGAAATTCAAGTAGGTGAGCTACAGAAAAGTAAGGAAATTGATAAGCTTTAGATTTTATAATATTCTTTAAAAAAATTTTTTTTAAGCTTTTTTGAGACAGAGTCTCACTTTGTGGTTCAGGCTGGCCCTGAGCTCAGCCTCAAACTCACATCACAGCAATCCTCCTGCCTCCACCTCCCGAGTGCTGGGATTACAGGCATGAGCCACCACGCCCAGCATTGTGGTATGTGGTACTGGTTGCTGCTGGGCGTGAGTCTCCACGCCCAGTATTGTTGTGTGATTACCAGGGATCGAACCCAGGTCCTTACGCTTGCAAGACAGGCGCCGGAACCACTGAGCTAACTCCCTGGTCCTAGACTTTATAATATTCTTAAATTTAGTGTTATGAAAATCTATAGGTCTGCCAAGCTTAATGATGCATTTGGAGAAGTTTATCCATTAGTTATGAGACTGTTAAATCAGATACAGAAGTTAAAGTAAATAGCTTATTAAAGAATTTAAAACATTAGAGATAATTTTGACTTGTAATCTACAACATTCTTTCTCTTTATAATCACAATGTTTAAATCAGCCGGGGTTAAATAGTCAGCACAATCATGTAAGTGCAGTGTCATCAGAAAACTCAATTTGCATAAACAAATAAAGCTGCTTTCCAGTGCTACCCAATGGAACTTTTGGGATGGACATATTATATCTGGATATCTAGTGTTGTCTAGTATGTGGATACTGAACACTTGAATTATGACCAGTAGAACTGAATAAATTTTTGGTTTTATTCACTTTTTATAATTTGAATTTTAAAATATTCACTGCAGCTAATGTTTTGGATAGCAGAGATTAGACAGCTCCATCAATCTCTCATTTCATGTTCTTAGTTGTTACTACTCAAGGTTATATTACCTATCAAGACATCATGATTCATTTTGCTGATGTCACTTTACTACCATGTTGGAAAACTTTTTCTAGGAAATTAAAATTGTTAAAGAAAAACTATTCATTTATAAATATATAATATTCCACACAGTGCTTATAATACTAAAAAATGCAAAGTTGAAAACTTTGATGCTAATGTGCTATGCTTTGAAAGCAAGGACTTATCCTTTTTGGACCTTTGATTCTTTTGTAAACTAAAAAATTTATACAAAGTGAATCTGAAAGCCTTCCCTACCTCTAAAAAGGATGCAATTTGAAATGTCTCCTGTGTTGGTATAAAGATTGTAAAGTATATGCTCAAAGAAACAAAATTATAAAGAAGCCTGACATTCCTGATAAGATTGTTAAAACCTAGTTGTAAACATTATTCAATATAATCACAAGGAACAATAATAGTAAGATAGTAAGACAAGATAAAACTAAGAGTCTGACTTGGAGGCAGAAAGTCTGAAAAAGATAATTCCCTTAGACTCTTCACTTTTTTTAGTACTGATTACCCAAAAGACCACTTCTATTTATCAATTATAATGAAGTTCATAAGTTTAACCTTTAGTTTTCTATATATATTAAAATATGTATTATCCTGGATCTGTTTATATGTCCCTTTAAGAACATTTAGAATCTCATTGTAAATAAAGTGAATCTCATTGCTTCAGTCCATCTATTTTATAGTTTGCTATTAATCTTCAAATTATGATCCAAAGAATCCTAAGTATCTTCTCAGGATGTTCAAGACTGTTGAGAGGATTAGGGATGGATGAGGGAAGAGAAGAGAAGGAAAAGACACACTGATACTTCTGTTCCTGCTCATATCTTTTTTATTATTTATTTATTTTAGTTTTTTTGAGTCAGGGTCTTGCTTTGTACTTCAGGGTGGCCCTGAGTTCACTATGTAGCCCAGGCTAGGCTAAAACTCAGCAATCCTCCTGCTTCTGCCTCCTGAGTGCTGAAATTAGAGGCGTGAGCCACCATGCCTGGCCCTGCTCATATCTCTATCCTACTCAGCTATCAAACTTAAGCCAAACAGACATTCCTTTAGCTATTTCATTTACTGGGACTCCATATACCATTTCACAGCTTTAAAAAACATTGCTCATAAAGCTTATGTATATAGGGGGTGGGATTTGCAGGGCGGGTGGGGGAAGGGGAAAAATGAGAATCAAGTCTTGTCATAGTCTGGTACAAACTCAATATTGAATGCAATGATATTCATAATGTACTAGTAAAGATTTGAATTTAAAAAATAATAATAAAATGAAAAAAATTGCTCTGCTCTCTACAATATCCATTTGATATAATGCCAAGAACAGAGCTTTTGCCCATTCCAACTAACAACATTTACATATGTTAATTGATCCTGCCATAATGATTGAGAAAAACCAAATCTTTGTATACCTTTAAGTGCATTATCTTAGCTATAAATTCAGAGATGCTCTGGTAGAAGCTAGTTACTCAGGCATTTGTGGCTGAAATATTAAAAAAAGACAGAAAATATCTAGATCATTGCTGCTTGCTTTCTTTTTAAAAAGAAAACGATTTTAAAGAAGACAATATTTGATTTGTGATGGCCTTTGGCTGGACAAAATATATTCATTTTAGAAATACATAACGATCACGTTCATCATAGGGAATTGGTACCTGACCATAATCATCTTAATTCTTCTCTTTTCCCCAATCTCCTCCCTCTCTTTTTGCCTTCTCTACCTCTCCTTATTTACAAAAGCTTAGTTTTCATTTTGCCCTCCTATTCATTTTGAATTTTTCCCTTCCTTTTCTCCTCCCCTCTCTTATGTTCCCCTTCCCATTTGAAAATTTTCTTTCTAGTCCCCAATATTTATCATTCATTGTAGTCCTTATTTACCCTTTTGGTTTCTTTTTTAAAATTGTGAAATAGGTACATTTTATATGCACATCATGATCATACTCAACACTGACAATTTGTACCAGTATATGACATGACTAGATTCTCATTTTTCTCCTTCCCCTACCCACCCTAAAACCCACACCCCCATATACACAAGCTTCATTTCCATCTCTTTATTACCAGCCCAATTTTTTCTTTCCCCTAATTACTTACCCCTACCCCATTTCCCTTTGAATAGTTTATATTATACAATATCTGACATACATTTTAGAACTTGTTTACATTTTCAGTTTCTCATATCAGAGAAAAGATATGGTTTTTAGACATCTGTGAACTATTTATTTCACTTGGGTATATTCTGAATGTATGGCCATTTGAGTATGAATGACTCAAACTTGTCATTTTTTATGGCAAAATAATACTCCATTCTATAGAAAAACCACATCTTCTTTATCCAGTCTCCGTATGGACATTTGGGTTGTTTCCAACATTTAGAAATCACAAACTGAGCTGCTATAAACAGGAGTGCACATATATTGCTGTGATATGAATCTTAATTCTTTCATGTGTATGTCAAGCAGGGGAATAACAGAATCAAATGGGACCTCTAATCCCAGCTTTTTGAGGAATCTCCACACTGATTTCCACAGAGGTTATACGAGTATACATTCCCACCAACAGTGGAGAAGAGTTCCTTTTTCTCCACAGCAGTGCCAGTATTTGTTCAAGATAGCAGCCATTCTTTGTGGCGTGAGATGGAATCTCAGAGTTGTTTTCATCTCCATCTCTCGAATGACCAGTGATGTTGAGCATTTCTTCAAGTGTTTCTTAGCTGCTTTTACTTTTGCCTCTGAAAAATGTCTGTTCATTTCAGATACTCATTTTTGAACTGGTCTTTAAATCTGGAGAGAGGTTGATTTTTTAAAAGTTCTTTGTATATTGTAGATAGTAGCCCTTTATCTGTGGGACAGCTGGTAAAATTTTTTCCCATATTGTTGGGTGTCTTTTCACTCTGCCAATGGTTTCTTTTGCTGTGCAGGGGCTTTTTAATATGATGAGATCCCATTTGTTGACCCCTTCTGCTAATTCTTATGCTATAGAAGTTTTGTTCATAAAGTCTTTCCCTAAGCCAATGTCTCCAGGAGTTTCACCTAATCTGTTTTCCAGTAGGTTTAGTGTTTCTGTTTTATTATTTAGATCTCTAATCCACTTAGATTTCACTTTAGTGCATGGTGAAACAGATAGGTCTAGCTTTAACCTTTGGCAAGTTAGAGCCCAATTTTTCCAGCACCATTTGTTAAAGAGGCTATTTTTCCACCACTGAGGATATTTGGCTCCTTTGTGAAAGATGAGGTGGCTTAGTGTACCTGGAATTGTTTCTTAGTCTTCTAATCTATTCCACTGATTCTTGGGTCTGTTACTTTGCCAGTACCGTGTGATTTTTTTATCACAGTGTCTTTGTAGTAGTTTTAACCTGTAGAGCCCAGCCTGACTAACTTAATTCCATTTTAAAAAGGCCTGGCCCTGAGCTAAAGTCCGCATCCCAAGAAATGCCCCAAATTCCTTAAACATGAGTGACCCCCAACCCGGGCGCATGTCACTAGCAAGGGCCAACCACCAGGCAGCAAGGCCTCTGTTACCTGATAGGGCTAAACCTAAAGATTCTGGCTGTGACCACTGACCTTCATGTCCTGATTTAAAGGCTACTCCTTGAGACAGAGAACTCCCTGGCTAGCCAATACCTAAAGGCCCCGTACTCTTTTCAAAATCTTAGCCTATCTGATGACCCTATGCCTTGAAATTTCCACCATCCCCCAATCCCCACCATAAAAACCTGACCCTCCTGGGGCTCAAGGCTCTTGGCATCCTGATGTTGAGAGTCCCTGCTCAAGCTTGAATAAACCCTCATGTATTTACATCGGAGACGGCTCCTGGTGTTTTTTGGGGACCTTACAATCTGGGCATAACACAACATGCACTCATTTACCTAGAAATGTTTCGAGTTTATCCTTATTTATAGCTAAATAGTACTCCATTGTATATGAATCTTTATCTGCTGATGAGTATTTGGGCTATGTCCAAGATTTAGTTGTTAAAAACTATGCTCCTATAATCATGAATGTGCATATATCACCATGGAGTGATGGATCTAATTCTTTCAGGAAAATATGAAGAAGGTGAATGGCTGGGTCAAATGAAAGCTCTGGTGTGAGTTTTTGGAAGAACCTCCACATATTCTTGGCAAATAAATTGCAAAACAGAGTCCAGAATGGACTAGGAAATCAGGATGTTATAAATTTACTGTCCCTTTTTATTGGGAACAATCCTGTTTGGAAGAAATAATTATGGGGTCGGGCCAGGGATTTAGCTCAGTGGTTCCGGCACCTGTCTTGCAAGCGCAAGGACCTGGGTTCGATCCCCGGTTAACCACATAACAATATTGGGCCTGGAGATTCACGCCCATCAGCAATCAGTACCACATACCACAGTGCCGGGTATGGTGGCTCATGCCTGTAATCCCAGCACTTGGGAGACAGAGGCAGGAGGATTGCTGTGATGTGAGTTGGAGGCTGAGCTCAGGGCCAGCCTGAACTACAAAGCGAGACCCTGTCTAAAAAAAAAAAAAAAAGAAAGAAAGAATTATGGGGTCAAAATTGACCAGGCCTTCCTGCCTGCAGATGGACTTTGCACTTAACTCTTGTCTTCACCTCTGGTAGCAACAGGAACTTGATGGTCCCACATGCTGTGATGCTTCAGGGTAGAACTGCATCCAGATCTACATAACTTCTCAAAGACTATTGCTGACATCTGCCTTGCCCTAAAGATCTTCATCTACATAAATTCTCTAGGACTCTTGTTGGTATCTTTCTTGCCCTCCCAGGTCTTTTGAAATATAGATAATAAAAGATGTGGCAGGCAGGAGTCTGAGGTCTTGCTGCCAAGAATAGTATGGATCAGGCCCACGCTCAGCTTCTCCAAGTCTCATTTCTGCCCCATTATTAATTATGTTGTTGTGTGCTGTTGACTTACAGGAGATTAGAACTCAATGCAGAAGTTTTAGTTATATACCTTCTCCCATTTCCCACACCTTTTATCTTTGCATGCTGTGCTTATGAATATGAAATTTGGATTCTACCATCTAAAATAATCTAATCCAGTGTGAAGAGGAGGTATTCAGCATATGACAGTGGTTAGATATTTCTTCTAGGAATGATTGTGATCTTTGCACAGAGAAATAGGTCATTATCTAGAATAGAAAATTGCCAATAGGAAGTGTGTGTGAGGGTATGTGTGTGCCAAAAGATGACTGATTATAAATGCAATGGAGAAAAGTCTCTGTGGGGAGACAGGGATATAGTTCCTGCATCAATTGCTATGTTGTTTTACAGCAAAATTGATGGGGTTGCCTTTTTATTTTCTTTTTCTTTCTTAGATCTCTGGTGGGGGAGAGGCAAAGAAAATAGTGGTACTCTGGGCATAAAAAGAAGTTTCAAGGTTCAGTGGTACAAGGCAATGATTTCTCAATGCCTGGAAAATTATAACAGGAAAATCTCAAAGAGGCATCCTAGCAGGAGAGCTTGGGCCTAGAAAACAACAAGCCAAACAGCCAGAAGAATGTGATCCCAGAGAATGGACAGACCACGGATACCGAAAAATAGATTCTCTTCTGTGAATTGCATTTTTGTATATGATACATTTGCTAAGATGTGTTAAATATAGTGATAAGTGTGGAGCAGCAGTCTTGTTGCTTTGCTTCTCCATGTGTAGGGGTAGAAGGCTTTCAGCACCAAGTGAAGAATGATAATCAGGGAAAGCCTTGTTAGTTGTCTCATTGATAGAAACCTTACTATGTAACTGAAAACAGTGTAGTTACTAATGTTAATAAATGAGTACCCTCTTGTTGTAGTCAGGGTGTATAAGGGAATAGATTTTACTCAGGATATACAATTCATAGGGTTATTTTGTAATAATCATCCAAAAAGGCAAATGCAGAGAAGTGCAAGAATCCAGCCATGCACTAGAGACCCCAAGAATCCAGCCAGAGGTTTGGATCCCCAAGCAATGTCCTACACAGGTCCAGCAAAGGCCTAGAGCCCAAGGCAATGTCCTTCACGAGTCCAGACAGTGGCCTGGAGCCCACAGCAATGTCTCATGTGTGTCCATATCATAGATCTACTCCAGGAAGGCCCAAAGGCCAGTGGTGAAAACGAAAAAGATGATGGCAGTGGGGTGAAGGGCTACACAACCAGGCTAAGGGGTCTACACTGCAGCCAGGAAGTGATGCTCACAGCAAAGATCAGAGCTGCCCTGACAGAACAGCAGCCATTCCAAGTGACAGTAGAGACCCAAGCTCTAACCATGAGGGAACAGCCAGGTTCACACCAAGAAAACCACCTGTAGTAAACTTGTCCAAGAAAATCAACAGCCTATGATCTTATCCTCTAGTTCTGTTTTTATGTTATTAGGAACAGTCCTCCAGGGGGTCTTCTAGGTCCAAACCATGCTGATTCTGTTCAGGTGGGTGTTCTAAGTTGACCACAACTTTATTGTATGATCTAGCAGGCACCACATACATGTTCTCTCCTTTCACTGTGAAATGTTCATGCTATCTCATTTGACCTTCAAAACATCCTCATGAGAAAGGGAAAACTATAGTTCTTGGGGTTTGAGGAACTTATCCTGGGTCACAGAGCTGGGGGATGTTGATATAATTGAATCTATATATGTTTGTATCCAAACAATGTAATACACTTTTTCTTAGTACCCTTCAAACAGAAAGGATAAGAGCTAGGAAATTTTGTAGTAAAATTCATACTGGGAACAAATTTATAAAAAAATTTTATTTTTATAAAATATTTTCTACTTATAAAAATATTATAAATTTATAATTTAAAATATTATAAATTTATATTTTCTATTTATAAAAATTCCTTTATTTTTTTTTGAGTTTTTGAGACAGAGTCTCGCTTTGTAGTCCAGGCTTGTTCTGATCTCAGTCTCAAACTCAGCAATCCTCTTGCCTCTGCCTCCTAAGTGCTGAGATTACAGGTGTGAACCACCACACCTGGCATTGTGGTGTGTGGTACTGATTGCTGGTGGGTGTGAGTCACGATGCCTGGCATTGTTGCATGTGATTATCAAACCCAGGCCCTTGTGCTTGCAAGGCAGATGCTGGAACCAATGAACTAAATCCCTGCCCAATTCCTTTCTTTTTCTATTAAAAAATTTTTAAGATTATGAGAAACATTCATTTATTTAGCTTGGGGAAGAGAAAATCTTTCTTGTTCTTCGGTTTATGAAAATAATTTATTAAAAATAATATCAGTAAGCACAATTTATAATGAATATTTGACTTTTAGATAATTATTTCTGGCTTAATTCTGGGTACAGAATGAATTTCTTATTCAAAGAAATGGGGCAGGGAAAGCAAAATTTTCAGGAACCACTGGCAATTTTGTATGATTTGTATTATAGTATAAACAGTCAACTTGCCCATCTTAAAATTTTAAGTGCAGGGAACAGAACATTTTATTTGTAAGAACAAATAATACTAAATAATTCCTTATGAAGGTTAGACCAGTATTAGATGTTCTAGGAAAAATACTTCAAGAAAGATAGAGCTGTCTAAGAGACAGTGGGCTGTTCTCTGCTCTCAGCCCTGGGATATTTAGCTGCATGAGCATGGCTTATAGAGTCAGAAACTAAAGAAAACAAAGATTATCTGAGAGCTTCATATTATAGAGGAAGAAACGAAGTCACAGTCATAGTATATGATTTGCTGACATCAGAGTGGATAACTAAGACTATCCTGTGCCTCACTCAATGAACTTCTCAATGCTTTGTTCCCTACTAGGTAAACAAAACAAAAATATGAATAGGAAGCTATACGGCATATGGAAGGAGCATTAGACTTAGAGATTGTTGCTACCCTAGGTTTGAGTTCCTTTTGTTAATACCTAGCCATTCTACTTGAGCAAGTTCATACTTCCTACTTGTCTCAGAGTCTCAGTTTTCACTAATTTTAAATTAAAATTTCTGTCCAAGCTGTACCCAAAGATGTTGCAAAAATCTAATAAGATAATGTACAGGCAAGTACGTTTTCTTTGAGAATTGAAGTATTTCAGAGTAGCAAAGGAATTTTGATAGTGGTGATAATAATGATGATGATACAGTCCCTCTTGCTCTAAAATGTAGTTAGAAGGGAGAGCTTATATTTGGAAGAAGTGGAAGAACTTGTACTGGCAAAATGAGTGACAAATCACAGAAAATTATAAATGAAAAGATGTGAGTTTAGGTAGAAGGATAAGGAAGCAATTAGCAGAGTTACCAAATAAAAGGCAGGATGCCCAGTTAAATTGGAATTTTATATAAACAATAGATAGCTAGTATAAGTATGTTACAAATACTTTATAAGAGATATTTGTACAGGGCCGGGGAGTTAGCTCAGTGGTTCCGGCGCCTGTCTTGCAAGCGCAAGGACCCGGGTTCGATTCCCCGGTAGCCACATAACAATACTGGGTGTGGAGACCCACACCCAGCAGCAACCAGTACCACATACCACAGTGCCAGGCGTGGTGGCTCACGCCTGTAATCCCAGCACTCGGGAGGCAGAGGCAGGAGGATTGTGATGTGAGTTTGAGGCTGAGCTCAGGGCCAGCCTGAACCACAAAGCGAGACCCTGTCTAAAAAAAAAAAAAAAA
>PVIR01028066.1:0-22311 GCA_004026965.1 Petromus typicus
TTTTTTTTGTGACAAGGTCTTGCTTTGTGGTTCAGGCTGGCCCTGAGCTGAGCCTCCAACTCACATCACAACAATTCTCCTGCCTCTGCCTCCCGAGTGCTGAGATTACAAGCATGAGCCACTGTGTCCGGCACTGTGGTATGTGATACTGATTGCTGATCAGTGTGAGTCTCCACACCGGTCATTGTTGTATGTGGTTACCGACAATCGAACCCATGACCTTGCACTTGCAAGGCAGGCACCACAACCACTGAGCTAAATCCCTGGGCCCAAAGTGATGTCTTTTCTTATGCCTAGAAATTGACTAATGATAGTTAGCAGCTCTAGATAGTTCCAGATGAGACTGGCCACTGGAAAGACTGAGGCAGGATTACAGGTTGTCATTTTAAGCCCTGTATTAGAGTTCTCTAGAGGAACATATCCATTATAAAATGTATGTATGGTTTTCTTTTTTTTTTTTTTTAGGTTTTTTGAGACAGGGTCTCTCTTTGTGATTCAGGCTGGCCTTGAACTCAGCCTCAAACTCACATCACAGCAATCCTCCTGCCTCTGCCTCCCGAGTGCTGGGATGACAGGTGTGAGCCACCACGCCCGGCACTGTGGTATGTGGTACTGGTTGCTGCTGGGTGTGGGTCTCCACACCCAGTATGGTATGTGGTTACCAAGGATCGAACCCGGGTCCTTGAGCTTGCAAGACAGGCGCCGGAACCACTGAGCTAACTCCCCGGCCCATAAAATGTATGTATGGTTTTACAAGGGATTTCTTAGGTGAGCTTATGGGGTTAGAAATGGCAGAGTTCCAATGGCCATCTGCTGAATTAGAAGAGTCCACAGTTGCTGTCTGGATTTCAGAGTGCAGATTGAGCTGTATCAGTTGAAGATCAAAAGCCTGGAAGCTCACTGCAGAGTCATCAGTGCTATTTCACACTGGACCGCTGAATATTCCATGCCGGAAGCCTGAAGGAACTGCAGACCAGTATCTAAGGGCAATGGTGAAGATTGGAGCTCCTCTAAAGAAAGAGGTACACTTCTTTTTTCCATTTTTTATTCTGTTCAGGCTATAAGCCTACTGGTTGGTGCCACCCATATCTGGGACAGTTCTTCCTCCTCCTCAGCCCTGCTAGCCTACATTTAAATTGCCAACAGACACACCCTGAACTTGCTAACTTGCTAGGTAGTTCCTATTCAAGTCAAGTTGATGTATCACAATTAAGGATCACCAGCCCTATCCATCAACCTCAGAGAGAAGGGAAAAGTTGAAAGTCATTCACCAATAGCCAAGTTTTCATCAATCAAGCATCTGTAACAGTCTCCATAAAAACTCTAAAGGACAGGGTTCAGAGAGCTCCCAGACAGACACGTATGTGGAGGCTCTTCCATACTGTGTGACTTGCTCTCATTTCTTCCTCAGTATCCTTTGTACTATAGTTTCTCATAAATGTGTAAATGTGTTTCCCTGAGTTCTGTGAGGCATTCTAAAAAATTAAACCTCAGAGGGTTATGAGAACCCTGAAATACAGCTGGTGAGTCAGAGGCACAAGTAAAACAACTGAGAACTTGTAACTGGCACCTGAACAGATGGCTTGCTCCCTCTGCCTGACACAGTCTCCTGGGACTGCGCCCTTAACCTACGGGGTCTAACTCAATCTCCACATAGATAGCCAGAGGATTGGACTGAATTAGAAGTGTCTACTGCCGAATTGTTTGCTTGCTTGGTGTGCTGTGAGAGTACAGTAGGAAAAACTGAATTCGAGTAAGTTTGGGATTCGCATGCAGTCAGACTATTTGTTACAAAAGACTGTTACATCAATCACTTTGTTTAAGCCTTTACTGAGTTTTACTTATTAGGTGTATCAATTCTCAAAGAATTGAAGTGAAAGATATCACAAAAACTGTGATGTTATTGTTTGTATTTCTATAGTTTTAGCTTTGTGCTTTCAGCATCGATGTAATTTGGTGTACATTAGTTTATAAATCTTGCATATTATTCATTGCATATTTTTGTCATACTTATTGGCCCTTTTGATCCTGTTTAGAGGTTTCGTGCATAAATTGAATTTATTTCTTTTCAACAAAACATTGAATCATGTGAAGAAAATTACTTATCAGTTTCCATATTTGGAACAACTGTATATTCTATACCTTTTCATTATTAAAAAAAGTTCTGCAGTAAACATCTCTTGAGACTTTACAAGAGTTTTCCTCAGGGAAACTTTCATACCAGGATGAAAAATCACTGTGCCAGAGGTGTCATTATCCTCAAGTTTACTAAATGTACAGTTAATCTTTAAAAATTTTTTAGTTTTTATTAGTAATGTTTATAGTACTTAATGACATTCCTTGTGGAAAGTTGGTACAGTACATAACAACTTTCTTTTTTATCCTCTTTCCCTCTTCTACCTTCCCCCTCCCTCTGTCTCCTGGTCCTCTTCCTGTTTGCAAAAATCTATTTCCTATTATCTGTCTCTTATTTTGCTCTTTATTTATATCTTGGGTTTTTCATGTAAAATAAATTACGTGAGATTTAAGCTTGTGTGTCTGATTCATATCACTTAACATTATGGTCTCAAAGTACATCCATTTTCCTATAAATGATTCAAGTTTATCCTCCTTTACAGCAGAGTAGTGCTCCATTGGCATATTTTATCCACTCACCAATTAAGAAGCATATAGTTTGCTTCCAAGATTTAGCTATTATAAATAATGCTGCTATACATGTGAGTATGCACATATCACTGTAATATATCTTTAACTCTTTGATGAAGATACCTAGAAGGGGCAATAGCTGGGTAAAATGGAATTTCTAGTTTTAGTTTTTTGAGGAATCTCCATTCTGATTTTCACAAAGTTGTACTAGTGTATAATCCCACCAACAATATAGAAGGGTCCCTTTTTCCCCATAGTCTCACCAGTATTTATTATTTGATTTCTTGATGATAACCATTCTTTCTGGAGTAAAATGAAATATGTGTTTTTTTGTTTTTTTGTTTTTTTTTTTTAGGTTTTTGGAGACAGGGTCTCGCTTTGTGGTTCAGGCTGGCCCTGAGCTCAGCCTCAAATTCACATCACAATCCTCCTGCCTCTGCCTCCCGAGTGCTGGGATTACAGGCGTGAGCCACCACGCCCGGCACTGAAATATGTGTTATTTTAATTTGCATTGTTCTAATGGCCAGAGATACTGAACATTTTTTTTTTTACATTGGCCATTTGAACTTCTTTTGAGAAGTGTTTGTACATTTTAGGCCTGTTTTGTGATTGGGTCTTTATTTGGGAGGGGTCAAATTGTTTTTAGTTCTTCATACATCCTGGGTATTAGTTCTCTGTCCAAGGAATTGCTGGCAAAATTTTTCTCATTCTGTAAGTTATTGCTTTACTCTGTATTCTGTGCTTTTTAGAAGTATTTTATTTCAACACGGTACCATTTGTAGTTTCTTGGTGTTATCCTCTCTGCAACTGAAGTTCTTCTAGAATGTGTTTGCCTATACTTACGTCCTTATCTATGCTTGTATCTTCAAAAGTTTTACCTATTTCATCTTCCAGTAGTTTCTGTTTCAACATTTAGACCTTTTATTCATTTTGATTTTAGATTAGTACATGGTGAGAGATATGATGCAGATACAATCTTCGGCATGTGGAGAGCCAATTTTCTCCACACAGTTTGTGAAAGAAACTCTCTTTCCTCCAGAGTATGTCTTTTGCTACTTTGTCAAAGATAAGGTAGCTGAGTGTGCCTGGGGTTATTTCTGCATCCTCTGTTCTGTTGATCCACATGTCTGGTTTGTTTTGGTTTTGCCATCATCACGCTGTTTTTACTGATATAGTTTTGTAGTCTAACGACATCCAGGACTCTGATGCCTCTTGTTTTGTTCTTATTGCCTAGAATTGCTTTAGCTGTGCTGACTCTCTCCTGTTCTATATGAATTTTAGGATTTTTTTCTCCAGTTTTGTGAGCAATACTATGGTACCATTATAGGTAAAAATAGTAGGCAGACAGATAGGGCAGGCCCTTTGAGATGGTTCATAGGAGGGGAGACTGTTGCCAGGGGTCAGGAGCATCAGTGATCAATTAAAGCCTTATGATCGGGTCAATGGAGAATGAAGGGTCTAAATCCATCCCCTCCCAGGAATAGTAATTTAAATCCCTTGGGGTAAAGGGCCAAAAATTTGGCCCACCTGGAAGAGCCTCCTGATGGGGGAGGGACCCTGTACGACTTAACTTCTCATTGGACCCCATTTGATCAAGATTCCACCTCCTTGAATTTTATTGGAGGCTCTTACTTTAAACCCATTCCACCTCATGGTCTTTAGCCCTTAAAAAGCCCCTTAGAAAAGGTGACCTTGGGTTACCCACCTTTCCGGGTTCCCAATTCTATCTCTCTTAGACAGAAACCCTTTCTTTCTCTTTCCCTCTCTTTCTATCCAATAAAACTTTTTCTACTTGAACCTCTGTCGGTTGTTCCTGAAATTATTACTAAATTTGGGGAACACGAGCTCACGTTTTTAGAGGAGAGCCAGGCCTTGCTCTCCTGTGTCAGTACTGTGGTACCTAGGTCCACAAACTTAATTCTCTTCATGATTCTGATTGCAAATCAAGCTGGAAGAGAACTGAATCAAATTTCTCCATAAGGTCAACATTGAATCTAACCATTGAATTTGATTCTGTTTCATCCAATTTGATTTGAGATCAGAATTATGGAAAGAACTAAGTTCACGAACCAAGGTACCATTTTATTTTTATTGGGATGGCATTAAATCTCTGTATCAATTTTGGAAGTATGGCTATTTTGACAATATTTATTCTATCTCTCTAAGAACAGGAAACATCTGGGGCTGGGGAGTTAGCTCAGTGGTTCCGGTGCCTGTCTTGCAAGCACAAGGGCCAGGATCGATTCCCCGGCAACCACATACAATACTGGGCGTGCATACAATACTGGGTGTGGAGACTCACGCCCAGCAGCAATCAGCACCACATACCACAGTGCCGGGTGTGGTGGCTCACGCCTGTAATACCAGCACTTGGGAGGCAGAGGCAGGAGGGTTGCTGTGATGTGAGTCTGAGGCTAATCTCAGGACCAGCCTGAACCACAAAGGGAGACCCTGTCTCAAAAAACCTAAAAAAAAGAGAACAGGAAACATCTATTTTCTAATGTCCTCATCATAGATCTCCTTTTACAGAGTATTGTAGTTTTTGTTGTAGACATCTTTGCTTCCTTGACTAAGTCATTTCCTAAAAATTTAACTTTTATTGATGCTACTGTGAATGGTGTTGTTCTCCTAATTTACTTTTCAGTGAGTTTGTTATTGATTTACAGGAATATTATTGAGTTTTGTATGTTGATTTTATATCCTGCATAACTACTAAATTTGTTTATTCTAGTAGTCTTTGGTGGAATTTTTTGGGTCTTCCATATAGAGGATTATGTCACTTGTAAATAATGATAATTTGACTTTTTCTTGTATTTTAGTTTCCTGTTTGCTCTGGCTAATGTTTTGATAACTATATTGAATAGTCATGGTGATATCAGATATACTTCCCTTCTTCCTGATTTTAGCAGGAAAACCTTCAATTTTTCCACATGTAATATAACATCAGACCCTGGTTTATCAGATTGAAATACAGTTTTTCTATTCTATTCTATACCTATTTTCTTCAGGTTTTTTTTTTAAAATCATGAATGAATGTTATATTTTGTCCAAGGCTTTTTCTGAGTATTGAGATGATCATGTGGTTTTTGTCCTTGCTACTGTTTATGTGATGTATTACATGTGTTGATTTGCATATGTTTAACTATCCCTTCACCATTGGGATGAATCCTTTTTGGTTATGTTGTAGGATGTTTTTGATAATTTGTTGCATTCTTTTTGTCTGTATCTTTTTGAAGTTTTTTGTGTCCATATTTCTTAGACAGATTTTCCTATCTTTGTCTTTTTCGGTTGAGTCTTTTTCTGGTTTTGAAATTGGGGTAATGCTTGCTTCCAGGAGTGACTTTGGGAGTACTCCTTCCCAATGCATTTCATTAGAGTTTGACAGGTGTTGGTGTTGTATCTTCCCTAATGTTCTTGTAGAATTTGGCACTAAATCCATTAAGATCTGGATATTTCTTAGTTGATAGTTTTAAAAATTATTAATATTTCTTCAATTTAATTGCCTGTTATTAGATTTTCAGGGTTTTTTTATATCTTCTTTGTTAAGCTTGGGTAATTCGTATGTGTCTAGGAATCTAGCCATTTCTTGAATTTCCCAATTTATTGGAGGATAGGTTCTCAAATAATCTCCTGGATTTTAGTATCACCTGTTGGGACTTCACCTTTTTCATATCTAATTGTGTTGATTTTGGTCTTTTCTTTCCTTCTTTGGCTAGGAACTTGTCTATTTTGTTTATTCTTTCAAAGAACCAGCTCTTCAATTCATTGATTATATTTTTTTAGTCTCAGTTTTATTAATTTCTGCTCAAACTAATTTCCTTCCATGTGTTATCTCTGGATTTGGATTGTTCTTTTTCTATGATCATTAGGTTATTTGGGTTCATTCTGTTTTTCTGATGTGGGAATTTACAGCTATAAACTTGCCTCATAGGTCTGCTTTTGCTGTGTTCCATAGGTTCTGCTGCATTGTACTGGCATTGTTTGTGTGTATGAGCTGTCTAATTTATTCCTTGATTTCATCTGTGACCCACTGATTTTTTTTTCAAGAAGATATTATATATTTTTCATGTGTTTGCATAATTTGTGGTTTTTGATTTCTAGTTTCATTGTCATATGATCTACAATACACATGGAATAATTCAGTTCTTTTGCATTTACTTAATGTGCTTTATAAAATAGCACATGATCTATTTCGCTGCTGAGAAGAATATGTATTCTGTTGTTGGGTGGAACAAATTGTTTATAGCTATTAATGCTATTTGTTTGAAGGTTTGATTCAACTCTGAATTTTCTTTGTTTTTTTGTTTTTTTATTTGACCTATTTGTGACAGTGGGTATTCAGGTCCTCCACTAAAATCAGGTTGGTATTTTTCTGTTCTTTAATGTCCAATAGTGTTGTTTTATGAAGCTTATAATTGTTACCTCTTCCTGAATTGTTCCCTTAAACAATATGTAATGATCTTCTTTGCCTCTTTTAATCAGTTTTGGCTTGAAGTCCACTTTGTCTGAAATTAGGATAGCTTCTCCTGCTTTTCTCTAGGTTCCCAATACATGTACTATTGTTTTTCATGCTTTGATTTTTTTTGTTTTTACTTATTGTTGTTCAAGCTGGTCCTGAACTCAGTCTAGAGCTCAGCAATCCTCCTGCCTCTGCCTCCCAAGTGCTGGGACTATAGGTGTGAGCCACCACGCCTGGACCTCTGGTATGTGGTACTGATTGCTGGTGGGTGTCGGTGTAAATCCGATGTATGTCCGGGGTCACAGAAGGAAACGAGGTATTCAGGGATGAGATCCAGCAGGGAGAACAGCCTCAGAGGACTGAACCACCGAGCTGTCTTCCATCAGCTCTTTTATTATGGAGTCAATACAAAGTAGCAACACATAGGGGTAAAAACAGAAGGGTGGGCTGGAGCATTTCCTGAGACAGGCCTTGAAGTTCTTCCTGATTCCTATCCCAGTGTTTACCAACCTGCTTGCAAGATTCAGTAATACAAAACTTAACAAGATGCCCGGGAACATCCTGTGAACTGGTGATAAGGAAACTCAGGAGTTCTGCAACAGCAGGTCTGCAGAAGTTCTGCTTAACTAGTAGTCCCAGGAAACTGCTAAACAGCTACCTTTCCCCCTACAGGTGGGCGTGAGTCACCACGCCCGGTATTGTTGTATGTGGTCACTGGATGGAATCCAGGCCCTTGCACTTGCAAGGCAGGTGTGGAACCACTGAGCTAAATCGCTGGCCCACATTTCATTGTGTTTAATTGTATCTTCTTTGAACTCACTAAACACCTTATTGATTTATATTTTTAATCTCTTCTCTTGTCTTTTCAAATAACTTGGCTGTGTGGCACTGGGTTTTTCCCCCTTGATTCCTATAAGCTGTCTTTGGGAGAGCTGGGGAGTTTTTATGAGGCACTTTGTTGTCTTGTTTTCATTTTTTGTTTGTTCGTTTTGTGCTAAGGTTTGTGGATGGTTACAGTGGAAAGACTTGTTGCTAGTGTGAATATCTCTTAGTGTCTGCTTTTCAGTGATGCACTCTGGGCACAGCTAACTACAGGCCTTTGCCTCTGTCCCAAGATTTGACTACCTCTATTAATTTAAGAGGAGAGGATGCAGTGTAACTGACTCAGCACCTAGTTTTCTGGGCATGGATCACAGTATTGTTAATGACACAGAAATAATCTGGATATGGAATATGTAAAAAAAAATCTACTAATAGTAATAAACAAACAAGAAAGCAGCAACAATAATATTGTCCAAGACATACCTGATATTGACATACCATAAAAACCAAGAATGTACCATTCTTACCATAGAAAAGAGGTCCATAAATTATAGTATAAACACTAAGGCAACCCAAATATTGGCATACAGTAAATATCTGCTGAATCCAACACTATACCTCCATTAACAATAGAACAAAATTCAACATTAATAACCTTGAGATAACTATCTAAAGATTAATAAAACATAATGGTTATTCTTATAAAGACATAGAGGGTTGGGAACAGGAAAACAGAGGAAGAAAATTTTCAAAAATTAATGGATGAAGAGAGGAAGGAGAGAAAAGTGAAATAAACGAGTAGATAAAATATGAAACAAAAGAGTAGAAGACTATTAGTAGATTAATATCATAAAAGAACAAATAAAAAGATAAAAGAAAAAAGGGAGAGAAATTAGGAAGATAAAAAACAGAAGAATTAAAATGAAAGAAAGAGATAGAAAAGAAAGGACAAGAAAAAAGAAAAATGAAAATGAAAATTCTCCAAACCCAAAATTCTAGAGAAAAAGAAAGAGAAACAATGAGTCTAAAAACAAAACAAAACAAAAATTCTGTCTTTTTCAATGAGTGATTTCTTTCTAGGATCTGCAATTTTTGGACTTCAGCAAGTCAGTTTTCTCTCTGCCTAACTTCATTGATTGAGAAGTGCCCCCTTTTTCCTGAGACCCACTCTTCCGTCATCCCAAACTGTGACACTCATCCAAGCTAAGGAATGAGCAATGACATTGTTAAATAAGGAAGGCAGTCAGACCTCTGACATGCTGAATGTAGGGATCAGGGCAAAGTTGCAAGCGTCTTGCTGTAGTTGATGCCAGCACTTTCAGACCCAGTTATTTCTGAATGCAACGCAAGCCAGGCCTGGCTTCTCACCACGTAGGGCCATGTCCCTCTTGGCCTGCACATAAACCTCTTGGGAGGTCTGTGTCTAGCCTACTTCCTGTCTGCAACTAGTTATACTAGTGAAGATACAGTGGTAACTGTCTTCCATGGCTGTGTCTCATCAAGTCACTGTGGAATGTCATTCTAGGAACCCTGAAGTGAAGTTGATTCATAGTTTTTCTGAGTTTCAGTCTTTATCAACCCCTTCCTGAAATGGAACTTGATTAAATCATCTTTGGCAATATGGCAAACGCCTCCCTAGATTCCATCTCTGTCTGTTGGCAGCTGTGTGGAGTCACCCCAGAGCAAAACCCCAGGCTACTTTTGCAATTCATAGGAGCTATAGATTCATCCTAGAGCCAGTGCTACCAGTCCAGTCTGCTGTTTGTCCCTGGAGTGCCCAACTCTGGGGCTTACTCTGTGTCTGCAGAAACAGGCTCCTCTCCATGGAAGTTAGGATAATGCTGCTTTGTTCTTTATTCTGTGTTGTGCTGTATTTCTCCAACTTCTCTGCGGTTTCTAATTTCCCCAGAGCTCCTTCTGAGTTCTCTTTCTTTCTTTTTACTTCACCAAGTTTTTTCCAGGTACCTAGATTCTATCTCTCAAGAGGGGCTGAATTTTGCTTCTGATGGTAACTTTGCTGTTCTTATTCCCTTCAATCCCGTTTAGGGTTTTGAGCCTTAAGTTTCTCTTTACCTTTCCTCTTCCTACTTTCATTGGCATTTTCCTAACACTTTTTCAATATTTGTCATTTTTTTCCTCAAAGTATTATAGTACCTAGATTTTTAACCTGACAGGCACTTCTTTTGGTTGTATTGAGTTTGATCATCTTTGATAAACTAATATACTTAATTTTATTTTATTCGTCTAAATTTTTATTTATAAATTGTTCTTTGGAGATTTTTCTCTATTTTTTTAAAGTTTAAATTACCATTTATTCCATTTTCTACCTTATTAATATCTACTATAGACAAACATAATGTAATGTATACGACTTTTTAAAAAATCTGTCACATGAGTTTTTTTTTTTTTAGGTGTTTTGAGACAGGGTCTCCCTTTGTGGTTCAGGCTGGCCCTGAGCTCAGCCTCAAACTCACATCACAGCAATCCTCCTGCTTCTGCCTCCCGAGTGCTGGGATTACAGGCGTGAGCCACCACGCCCGGCACTGTGGTATGTGGTATTGATTGCTGCTGGGCGTGAGTCTCCATGCGCAATATTATATGTGGTTGCCAAGGATCAGGTGCAAGAACCACTGAGCTAAATCCCCAGCCCCTGTCACATGAGATTTTTAAATGGCAAAGTTGGGAAGTTAAACTGGTACCCTTTTGCGGTGCTCATTATAAAATACTGTGGATTTAGAGTGAAACCAAGAATTCTAAATGACTCATGGCCCCTGGTTTTTTTTTTTTGTTTTTTTTTTTTTTTTGGAGACAGGGTCTCACTTTGTAGTTCACACTGGCCCTGAGCTCATTATGTAGCCCAAGCAAGCATCGAACTCTCAGCAATATTCCTGCCTCTGCCTCCTGAGTGCTGGGATTACAGGTGTGAGCCACCACACCCTGCACTGTGGTGTGTGGTACTGATTGCTGGTGGGCGTGAGTCACCATGCCCAGCATTGTTTTATTTGGTTGCCAAGGGTTGAACTAGGGACCTTGCACTTGCAAGGCAGATGGCGGAACCACTGAGCTAAATCCCTGGCCCCCATGGCCCCTGTTTAGCCCATCTTAGTGTCACTTTCCTTAAGCACATCAGTGAAGGCTGTTGATGGGCCAGACTGAGCTAATTAGGTGGGCATTGCTGAAATTCACTGCCTAGTGGCCCTAATATGGCCAGACCACAAATTTGTCATGTGTATTCTTTTGGAGGCCCCTTGGGGGTCTTGGGCTTCCTGCTCTTTAGCATTGTGTCCTTATAGCCTTGGATTCCAAGCTTCTCAGGGACAGAGCTATGGACTCTGTCCAGAGGGTCCAGAAAAGTGACTTTCTGGGGTTCTCATCCTGTTCTCAATGCCAGCTATTATGTCCCTTCCTCTCTGGGACTGCTTTGCTTTTGGCTTTTTTTTTTTTTAATTGAAATCTTATTGGTACATTACAGATAGACATCATGATTGCACTCCACAATGAGAATTTGTACCAGTATATGACACAACTTAATTCTCATTTTTTCCTATAGCCTTACCCACCCTACCACCCCCACCCACTATATACATAAACTATGTTTCCTTTCTTTTTTGTTATAATCTTATTATTTTCCCCCTTCACCCTATTTTACTTTGAGTATTTTCTATTCCATAATATATAACATACAATTCTAGAACTCATTTACATCTTTATTTTCTCATACCAGAGAAAAGATGCGATATTTACCTATCTGTGACCTATTTATTTCACTTATGAGGATATCCTTAAGGTATGTCCATTTAAGTATAAATGATTCAAACTTATCATTTTTGATGGCAGAGTAATACTTCATTCTGTAGAAGAACCACAGCTTTTTTTATCCAGTCTCCAGTTGATGGACACTTGAGTTGTTTCCAAGCTTTAGCAGTCACAAACTGAGCTGCTATAAACATGGGTGTACATATGTCACTGTGATATGAGTCTTTTAATTCTTTTGTGTATATACCTAGGAGGGCGATGGCGAGTCAAATGGGACCTCCAGTCCTAGCTTTTTGAGGAATCTCCACACTGATCTCCACAGGGGTTGTACGATTCTATAGTCCCACCAACAGTGGAGAAGGGTTCCTTCTTCTCCACAGCCTCGCCAACACTTGTTGCTGGCTAATTCTGAAATAGCAGCCATTTTTTGTGGAGTGAGATGAAATCTCAGTGTTGTTTTCATCTGCATCTCTCGATTGCCCTTGGCTTTTATTGCAGAGGGGTACTGAGACTGCCAGGGTGAAATCCGAGCCCCCCCATGGCTCCCACCTTGAGACCCTGAGCCACTTGAGAGGACAGTCATCTACCCAGGAATTCATCAGTTACGATCATTGTATAAAGCCTTCATGGGGCTCCAAACAAGGTATCTGGGGCCAGTGAACATGTCACATTTCTTTGCTCTTGGCAAGAATTCCAGCTCTTCAGCTTGAGAACACAATTTATCCCAGGCTAAATAGAAACTTCATTTGGCCATTATGTTCATCTCCAATCAATGAATTACAGAGAACAAATTAATTTACTTATCACTTGCTACTTGCTAGATAAAATCTTCCTAAGCCTAGGGAATATGGAATGCTAAGAAGATCCCTGGTAGCGAAAGTTGGGTCGCCCTGAAAGTCGTTACATGTTAGATCTGAAATTAAGCTGCTCTTCATTAAATAGGAAATCTACAAATAGGAGGAAGGCTCCCAAGATTAAGGGAGGATCCACATGAGGTGGCAGTGTTGGAACTTGCTGTGCCTTGAATGCGTGTGTTGTGTGATGAGGGTATTTGTGTCACGGCTGTGCGGATCCTGCCTATGTAGCACTGGTGTGGTTCCAAGTGGTAGATAGCTTCTCTTCACCCCTCTGCTGCAGATCTCCTAAAGAGTCAACCTGCTCCCTGGCCAAGAATGCCACTGTGGAGGGACCTCCTTTGGGAACACAAGAACCAGCTCTGCTAGTGTGCACGATGGAGTGGTTTCCTTGCCTGTTACACAAGTTGCAGATGGGATGGAGCGGTGGCCCTGGCAGCTTCCCTGGCTGAGAATCCGCCTCTGCCCGATCTCCTGATGTCTGGAAAGGAAACTAAGCCCTGCTCCTTCAGAGCTCAGCCAGGCCACCACAGGGCTGACTGTGGTGACACTGGTGTTGAAAACTAGCCTGTTAGAACTTCAGCTGAGTCGAGCACTGTTCTCAGCACTTCGCACATCTTTACTCATTAACCCTCTGAGCCACCGTTTGAAGTGAATGTCATCGCATATGTTCCCCAGAGAAAGAAATGGAGACGGGAGATCAGGATAGTGTGGAATCTGTTGCCAGGTGCTGGGGGCTGTGTGTGGTCATAAGTCTGTGCCATCTGGGACCTGTCCTGGGAGCTGAATTAACCAAAAACCTGCAGTGGGTGACGATGTTTCATTTCAATTCAGAATTTTAACCTCCTCTTCACTGAATTTTACTTTAAAAAATTTTCCGTATATTAGCAATAAGCAAAATGGCCAGATTTTGTCCTACATTGATTTTGTTTGCCCCCTAGCATCGAGGAAGGCATCAGCACAAGAAGCAGAGCACTCGGTACTGGCGACACCTCTCGCCCCACTCCTGCTCTCTTCCTGCTGCCTGCCCAGTTGGACCTTTGACTACCTCCTGCTTGTGGATTTGTCCCCAAAAGGGAGACTGGGGGAGGGAGCAGAAATCCTGAGCTGAAGTCTAAAGGCCTCAAATACAGCAAATAAAAATGGAAACTAAGCTGTGTGATTCACTTCACCAACATGACTCATGTTCTCCTAAGGTTTCCGCGAACAATATGTTCACAGTCTGGTTTAATTATAGCCTAGTTCCGCTGCTGCCTCGCTGAGCCTCCCCAGCGCACTCCAGCCTGCACCCCTGAGGACAGCACCACCAGGGAAGAGGACCCTGGAAATGGTTTTGTCCAGAGGCAGTCAGTCACATTCCAGATAGGGTGCTGCCCTCAGGAGCTTGGGCCCAGGCCACCTCCTCAGGGGGAGAAGAGCTCCGTTCCCAGGCCGTGCGGCTTCTGGGGCTTCCCCTTCTTACAGAAGCTGGAGATTCGCAAGCACCCATAGTGGGCGTGTGGAGTGATCAATTGAGAGAAAGAACTCGGATTTAGTCAAAGCTCCCTCAAGCGAGGGTGGAGGGAACCCCGAGGCTGTTTGTGGAGTTTGGGGGTGGTTCGCACGTGAATCTGATAACACTGGGCAGAAAACATGCCACTTCCCGAGTGCCTGAAGTTGCAGCGGAAGCACCCTGGGTCACTGCTCCGGAGGGGATCGTTTACAAGTGTGGAGATGTGACCACAGTTGAAGCCTTTTGATGGGACCGAAGCTGTCGCTTCCCTCCCTCTGCGAAGCACAAAAGCACCAGTGTGTACTCCGGGAAAAAGCCACCATGTTTCTCCCCAGAGTCTGCATCCTGTGACTCCAAACATGGAGCTCTGCGCTTGAGGAACAACGGTGGGAAAGGGCAGCCTGACACCTTGGGCTTCACGGTTGCTGGATAAAAATCTAGGATTCACAATTCAATTTGCATTGCAAACAAATGACGCATGAATTTTTGGTCCCAAATATTATGCAAGACGTGCTTGTACTAAAATGGCATTCACTTTTTTCCTGACGTCTAATTTTAATTGGTCACCGTTTATTTTTGTGTACTTCTGGCGACCTATATGAACTTTCAATTCGCACATTCTGGCCCTGCCCCCAAGGCCCATTAAGATGATCTTGTTCAACTTCAGGTGCTACCTCTGTGTCAAGAGGCTCCGAAACTCTGCAAAAATGACTTGAGCATTAGAAGCTTCCATCTCTCATCCTGCACAGTGAGCAAATCTGTTATTATGTCCTAGGACAATAGCAAGGCAAAAAAACCCCCAAACAAACAAACAAAAAACTTTATGGAATCTGTTGATGGCCTGATGCCTGGCTTTTAGGGATGTTGAATGCCAGGGTACAGGGACACCTTTTTGTTTGTTTGTTTGTACCAGTGTGTATTCCATTGCAGTTGTGAATACTTGAAGCCTGGGACTTCTAAAGACAAGAGGTTTAGGGGCTGGGGATTTAGCTCAGTGGTTTTGGCACCTATTTTACAAGCGCAAGGACCCAGGTTCGATCCCCGGTAACCACATACCATACTGGGCATGGAGACTCACCCCAGCAGCAACCAGTACCACATACCACAGTGCCGGGCGTGGTGGCTCACGCCTGTCATCCCAGCACTCGGGAGGCAGAGGCAGGAGGATTGCTGTGATGTGAGTTGGAGGCTGAGCTCAGGGCCAGCCTGAACTACAAAGCAAGACCCTGTCTCAAAAAAAAAGACAAGAGGTTTATGTACCTCACAGTTTTTGAGGCTCAAAGTCCAATTGCAGGTGGCCCCATCTACTCAGCCTCTGACAGTACAGTGTAACAATTTTTTACATACTGTTTGCATTGTATGAAGCACCCATTTAGAAGGATGTGGGTACGTTATAGATAAATGTCATTTTATAAAAGGCAGTTGAACAGCTACAGATTTTGGTAGACACTGCGGTCCTGGAACCACCCCTTGCCATGCCCGAGCCACCCTCTGTGCCCCAGTCCTGTTAGCATCATCTGGCTTTGGTGCTGATGTGTTTTGTTGGAGTGTAGACTCTAGGAACGCCCCCATAGTGCTGCTGAAAAGGGTCTAAGAAATGAGGAACTTTGAAGTTTGAAAGAGGCCAACCTGATGCTGTAGAAGGCCGAGTGGTCATGGCAAACTAGATTGTCCAGCCAGCAGCCAAACCCCTTCTTCCTCAGTGGAGCAGGACCCCAGTTTTGTTCTAGGCATCTGATAGAAGATGTCTCAGAAAGTGACTCTTCCCCCACAGCCATTGGTTTGCTAAGGGACTCTTGGGAAAGATTTCCTTACCTGCAATGGGCTAGTGGGAGGAGGGATGAGAGGTGGGAGTAGGAAGGAAATAGACTCAAAAAGAAAGCCTTGTCCCCTCCAATAGCAGGAAGACATTTGTGCACTTTGTAGTGCTGGGGATGGAGCCCAGGGCCTTGTGCATGCTAGGTCACATGCTATCACTGATCTATACCCCAGCCCGAGATGTTACCTTTTAAGGATGTGATGCTTGGTGCTGTGGCAGCCATCTAGCAACTACGAAAGGAGAAAAGATCACACTGAAGATGACTGAGAAGAAAAATAGGGAGGACATGGCTTATTCGTGGCCTTGTTGAAACTTCCCAGCTCTAGGCTTCTTGCATGAGTTATCTTTTTTGTTTGAGTTACTGATAGCTGGGTAGCAATCAGCTGAGACGTATTCCTTATCCCACAGTCCTACTCATAGACAGAGAATTTCACAAGTTCGGATTTTCGTCAGGGATGACATGCTCTTGGGAGGGCATGGAGTACCAGGTGGCCCCATCTTCTTCACACTCCAGCAACAAGAGTGTCTCAGAGGCAGCAGGAGCCACAGCAGGAGCCCGGTCAGCATGCAAGTGAGGTGGGGGGAACAGCATTCAGGACTGTTTTTTTCTTTCTTTTTTTTTTTTTTAGTTTTCTGAGACAGGGTCTGGCTTTGTATTTCAGGGTGGTCCTGAACTCAGCCTCGAATTCAGCAATCTTCCTGCCTCTGCCTCCCTAGTGCTGGGATTACAGGCATGAGCCACCACACCCGGCACTGTGGTATGTGGTACTGATTGCTGCTGGGTGTGAGTCTCCACACCCAACATTGTTGTATGTGGTTACTGGGGACTGAACCCAGGACCTTGCACTTGCAAGGCGGGTGCTGGAACCACTGAGCTAAATCCCAGGCCCTATTTCTTTTTTAAAATAGATTTTATTGGTACATTTTATATAAGCATTATGATCACATTTAATATTGAGGTTTTTTTTACCTGAGCATGACATATTTTGATTCTCATTTTTTCTTATTCCCCCATCCTCTCTACAACCCCCAACAGGGACTGTTTCCAAGAAGAATGTATTTAATGTTTGCTGGGTTCCAAGAGTTTCACTCATGCTATCAATTTTTAATTAAACATGTATTTAGTCCTATGTGCCAAGTGGTATTCAAACACTATACAAAGAGTTATACACTGGATCCTTGTAAAAATCGCATGAGGCACCAGTGTTACCATTAGGCCCAGTCACCTCGGAAATGGAGGCAGCAGCATCCGGCGTCTTGTCTGGACTGGTGCCCTGAACCGTGATGGTGTAGGTGGCTGTCCCGGTCTTAGGTTGTGGTGCAGGAAAGAGGGTTTGGGCAAAGCAGCTTGTTTATTTCCATGCGGGTAGGTTGGGCCAGGCCACCTACATGTTCTGAGGCTGCCTGTGACCCAGACAGAAGGTGAAGTCTGCTTCCTTGGGCTTCTCCCATCCCAGGTGCTCTCCCTTGCACAGCAGCCATGCTTCTCCTGAGGCGGTTTTAGATCTCTTCTGATGACAAGTGCTTGGTGTGGTGGTGGCGAACCTAAGGGACGCATGCGCAGGGAGGCTGCTTGTTATCACTGAAAGCTCTAACAGGTTCACCATCACTGCCCGAGAGGAATGAAGAATGCAGCCGTTATATAAGCTCTTTGCTTCTCTCCCGCAAAGTGCTGTCTTTGCACCCCTCTGCATCCGTGAGCCCTACTCAGGTGGAGCAGAGGGCACCCTGAGCTCTCTGGGTGTAATCAGCACATGCTTGAATTGGCCTCACCCAGACACGCCAGCTTGGGGTCCTCAGAGGCTGACTTTCTACCCCAGGCCACCTTCCTTTTTATTTATCCTCATCAGCTAATATGTAGTGGGCTTCCAAAACCTCCTGAGATGAGTACTGTTAGCTCATCAGGACAATGAGGAAGCAGGACTTAGTGATTGGCCATCTCTGACCACACAGGTGAAAAATCACCCATGTAAATCGAATCCCACCTTCAGAAGTACCCCAGACTGCCTCTCCCGGGTGTGCAGGTGCCTACAGATCCAGCGGGTGCCACTGTGGGGTGGAGAAGGAGTGACAAAAGCCACTGCCTCCTGAGCCTCTGGCATGGGCTGGCAGTTCCCACACATTATTGTACCACTGTGGTACACACACACATCATAATGAAACCAATTTGTATCTTCCTTATCCCATTTCTCAGAGGAGCAAACTGAGGCATCAACAAACTGTCTAGTCAGGGAGTGCCCTGTATGGGCACCAGAATTCAAACCTGTCTGACTCCAGAGTATCTACTGAAGAGAGGCGAGTGGGCCCAGAAGGTGGTTGATGCCAGGGGCTAGCCCTTAAGCTAAATGCTACTATGATTTATAGTTATCCTAAAGCTCACTGACCGTCTCTGGTTAAAATTTCTAGGATATCGTGTCCACAGTAAAAAGAAAACTTAAGTTAAGAACTTTGCAGACCAACATGGTACCACAGGTCTGTAATCCAGCTCCTTGGGAGACTGAGGCAGGAGGATCCCACGTTCGAGGTCAGCCTGTGTCAAAGGGCTGGCGATGTAGCCTAGTGGTAGAGCCCTTGTCTCGCAAGTGGGAACCCTTGGAGTTGGTCTCCCAATCCCCGGGGAAAACAGCTCTGCAGTTTCTAAAGCATGAACCTACATTTCTTCTAACCTTGAAGCGAACCCTTTGGGAAAGGCTAGTGAACCCTAATTCTCTGCCACTGGACAGGCTAGAGAAATAGACTCAGAGGAGCAGGAGCATCTTAGAAATGAAGCTGGGCCTCAGCCTCACCCCCTCTGGATGCGGGAGCCTGGCAGATGGCCCTTCGCTGGCATGGTGGGTCTTGAGGTTCAGCTCAGGATACCCATTTGCAAACACGATTTGCATCATCCCTATCTGAATTCAGCTTTTTCATACTGTGCACTGAGCTGAGAATCGCTTCCTTTCGCTGTTTCCCACCATATCGAGTGCCTGATCCTCATATAAACCAAGAAAACTTGTCTCCTAGTGCCTCTGTAAGGGAGGTGCCATGTTCTTTGCCCTCATCAGTAAACACAGAGTTGCGAAGAGGACTTTTGGACACTCTTCCTGATCGGATACTAACAGTTACCAGGGTGTGACAAGCCCTCGCGAGCCTTGACTGTGGCCCTCTGTGAAGCACCTCGCAGCACCTGAGTCGGGTGTGCTAGTGGCTGGAGGCACAGTCCCTTCCGCCTTCCCCTCTAACGCGCCGAGTGCTGCCACGCGAACACCCCAGCCCGCGGGCCGAGCTCCTGTTCCAGGGCTCCCGCCACCCTCGCTTTGTTCCCACTGCTGCTCCCCCCACCCCCGCCAGCCTCCTGGCATGTTCCCACATGACCCGCTCCTGCCTCCTGTGAATGACTCACTGCACTTCTTTCTTCTTCTTCTTTTTAATCATGCTTTTTTTCAGCTGAAAGAAATGTGTCAATTTTCAAGCTCGGCCCAGCATATCTATTTAAAGTGTACAGGAAGCAGCCTTTGAGCGACTTGCAGAATGTGAAGCCTTTGGGGCCTTTGAAGACCTCAGCTACACAGCCTAGAGCTCACGCTCTCTGAGGCCCCACCGTGAGGGGCACACAGGGACGAGGGACTGTCGCAGAGGAGGCCTGACGCGCATCAGTTCGAGCGGGAGACATCTGAGAGGACAACGAGGGCAGAAGTCGCCACGGTGTTTCTCCCCGGACAGACTCCATGGCACCGGTTGCTTCGCTGACTTACGTTGTGGCAGCTGCAGCCACAGCCCCGGGGGACATGCTGTGGGCACAGTGGGGTGTGCTGGGAATCCGCGCCCGTGTGTGAGTGCACATGCGTACACACGGCTGTGCTGGCTTGACAAGGTTCGGCTTGAGACGGGAAGGACGCTGGTGTTTCTCCTGCTCACGTTTTCTAGCTCCCAAGTTCTTCGCTGCGCAGCACAGAGGGGCTGCTCGAGGAGGATGTGGGCTTCTCGGGCAGGGAGGGAGGAAGGGCGATGTCCACGGGCACCTGTCCCTTTTCTCACTCGTCCTCGCAGACTGTCCCTCCAGACCTGCTAGCTCCTGTCCCGGTCCCTGCTGCCCCATGGCTCGTTCACGATGGGGCATAACTCATAAGCCTGGTGGCTCAGGCTGCTGGTGGAGCATGCGTGACTCGGAAAACCACACTCATCGTGACATTTTGCACACTCTGCAAATCAGCTGCGTTTATTATAGAATGTTTTAAAGACATTCACGAATGCAAATTTATTTTGGTTTGATGAAATAAATCATTGTAATAATTTTAAAAATTGATATGAATAGTAATATTTGGGCAGTAATTATCCAGATTCAAGCAGCTAACTTGATTAGGTCCATTTATAGATTTTTCTATCAATTTTGTTAGTAAAAAGATCAATAAAAGTGATCTGTTTGTATCACCAGTGATACAAGGTGCCTGACAGGACAGTAGTGCATATACGATCAGTAGTTCAAGCCAGCAAGAATATGTTAAAGTCAATTTCTCTGGCAATAATCACGTCATTCTTTTGCCCCAAAACCTTCCAATAACTTGAGACAAAAGCCAAGGTTTACTCTCCTCCTGTTGGTGGCGTCCAGTCCCACACAGGCCTCCTTGGGGCTCCACAAACAGGCTAGGTGCATTCCTGCCTCATGTCCTCTGTACCGACTCTTCCTGCTGCTGGATGCTGTGTGGCTCAGTCCTTATTTCCTTCTGGTCTTTGATCAAATCCCACCCGGAGAGCCTCTGCAGGCATCTCACCCAACAGTGGCTGCTCCTGGCCCCATGCATCCTGGCTCTTTTCTTGGCGGTGTTCTTGTCCTCCACGCTCATCGTTCTCTGACATGTAGTGCTCATTCCTTCCTTGTCTGCAGCAGGGAAGGGTAGGAAAGGCCTGGTTGGTTACTCCGTCCCCTTGGTTGAGCTACAGGGAGACACTGCGATGGCCTTGGCCCCTTGGCCCAGCACAGGCTTCGAGAGTCAGATTTGACACTAGGATTACATTCCTGAGAAGCTTCTGCCTACTGGCCCCGACCATTCTGCATGTGGGTTTTACTAATCTTCAACATGCGAGGGGGTGGCACGCCACATGGGGAGGGTATAGTAGAGTCACCATGCTCCCCTACACAGGCCACACCAGATGCCCCTCTTTCCCCTGCATCCCGAGCAAACAAGGCCACTCCTGGCGGAGGGCGGTGAGTGACAGCAGACAAGCTGTGCTCCAGCCTCTCATGCCGAGCCTGACCCCAGGGATCTCTGCAGCCCCTAGGCCAAGAGCTGGTGGCTCCCAGGCTGGCTTGCAGCCTCCGGTCCTGCTCTTGCTGCTGCTCCGTCCTGCCCCACTTGTCCAGCAGCAGTGAGCTCCCACGCCTGTGTTCATCCAGGGCCTGAGCCAACTCTCTCCTCTCTGGGCTGGAATCTGACCCCTCACGACAGTGACCGGCTTCTTTACATCCCTTTTTCCTCGTGGGCAGAGAACCTCAGGATTCCAGCCACCCAGCCCTCCACCACCGTCACATCCCTATGCTGAGCAGGCAGCGCTAGGGACACAGCACACAGCCTGGCTGCGCAGGATCAGGCATCAGTCAGCAGCCCAGCACCGGGGAGTGCCTTGCTTGAGAGCACAAAAGGCTGTGGCCTTGCAGGTGAGATCTGGGCCACAGGCTGCTGAGTCTGATCCTGCTGCGTCACAGTGGTCCACTTAGCCTGGCTGCTTCATCTCCCCGTGCTAAGGGCTGCCTCGCCCTGTGTGGGCGCGGCGCCCTCTCCAGGCCTCAGTGCTGGCACTGGCACTAGCTCCAGAGCTCTTATGGTTAATGAGAGAATGAGAAGTGTGGGGGAGTACTTGCTCCTCCCCAGGCCTCGGAGAGGGCTGCCTGGCCTGGAGGGCTGAGGGGTGCTTGGATGCTTAGGAGAACGCGAGAGCGAGCCCTGGTGACAGCTGGGGAAAGTTATTCTCACTGTCAGGAGAGAGACTTTAAACCATGAATTGCTTCCAATTCTTTATTTTTAAATCCCCCAGCTGGCTAAAGGCTTAGAAGGAAAGATGTGACAATCATTTGCAATGTGTCCCAGATGGGCTGTCACTCAGGGTCCAGGGAAGTCTAATAGGGCCGGGCTGGTGGTAATGCAAAATGTGAGGCGCCTTGGCAATTCCCTTGGGCTTCGCTGGGCTGCCTTGTGACAGTTCTTTGGGAGCTGAGGACTGGCAGGCGGTGCGGCTGGCTGTCCCTGCACGACAGTGTGTTCCATTCACCACGGCTCAGTGCCTGTGCTTAGACCCAAAGAGAGAACATCTAACAGCCCTGCCTTGAGCTGGGTGACACCAGGACGACGTCGTTGGGCTTGAGAGGGGGCTGCTGTGTCTCTTCGCCTCTGCTGCACAGATACTGCTGCTCTCTGCACTCCAGGGCACACAGCCGGGGCAGTAGGCACATTTCGCTGGACAAATGAATGAAACTCGACACCCTTGG
>PVIR01028067.1:0-22315 GCA_004026965.1 Petromus typicus
GCCCGGGTTCGATTCCCTGGTAACCACATAACAACACTGGGTGTGGAGACCCACACCCAGCAGCAACCAGTACCACATACCACAGTGCCGGGCGTGGTGGCTCACGCCTGTAATCCCAGCACTCGGGAGGCAGAGGCAGGAGGATTGTGATGTGAGTTTGAGGCTGAGCTCAGGGCCAGCCTAAACCACAAAAGCGAGACCCTGTCTCAAAAAACCTAAAAAAAAAAAACAATTGTCTCTGGTTGTTTTTGACAAACACCCCCAGAGAAAAGGTATACAATGACCTACTTCTAGGTCAGGTCCACTTGCCTAGCAAGTTAAGTCTTCCAGGAATTCACCGGACTGGAGAAATAATGGCAATTCTCTTGGAAGTTTTCTACTCCCTCCAGGGTCTATCAGGCTACAGGCTGGCATCCTACCTTCGAGTTGTTGGTTTTGAAGAAAATTATGGATCTGAAGGGACAGGGAGGGATTGGAAAAGATAGGTTAAAATGCTCCAAAACTTTGCTGATCTTTCCGAGAGTCTCCCATTTTATTTGAACAAATGTTCCTGGATTGCTGCAAGACTTGGGTCAGTTTTGAGAGTTCTAAGAAGTAGATTCAGGCTATTTTGTCAGTATTTTCATTGCAGATTTTCAGAAGTATTTTCTGCACCATCACTGTTACACTAGAAATGTCATCATAGTATGATATCATAGATTATTAGCATATTAGACAGAGAAAATACATAAAAGAGTCAATGAACTTGGAAATGAGTTATCATCCAAATTAAAATATACAGAGACAAAACAATAAAAAATAAAATGAAGCAGGGCACCCAAGATCTATTGAGTAAAATCAAATGTCCAAAGTATGCATTTAAGTAGAGATTTGGTAGAGGATACAAGCGAAGCAAACAATGGGAAGACAAAGACCAAGAATGCTCCAAAATTAATTAAAAGATATATAAAGTATAGATCTGAGAAGCCCAGAAATATTACAAGCAGGATGCTTTTGTACAGGTCTTAAATAATTTCTGAAGTAATAGAATATTTTTGAACACAGTCATAAACTAAAAAAATTTACAATTTCCACAGAAACCCTTAAAAAGTGACCAAAAAATAAGTGACCAAAAAGACCAAAATAAAAAGTCAATAGAGGAGATCATAGAATTCTAAATATACTGAGCCCCCTCCCTTTCTCCTCAAAGCAAACCTGGAAGAAAGAAATAAAGAAGATAGGACAGACATCACATATGAAAAAGACAAATTTAAATCCAATCATGTCAGTAACTACATCAAATGTAATCCAACTTCACCACCTATATTAGGTTCCTGTTGCTGTTATAAAGCATTACAAAAATAGTGCTTTCAAACATAAACGCATCCTCCCAATTCTAGAGGTCAGAGGTTTCCAAAAGGTATTATCTGGTGAAAACCACAATGTTGGGGGGCAGTATCTTCCTGGAGGCTCTCTATAAGAATCTATTTCCTTACCTTTCCAGCTTCTAAAGGATGCTTCTGCCTTAGCTTTATGTTACCCCGACCTCTGCCACTCTCATCACGTCTCCTTTTCCTGACTCTCCCGCCTCCCTTGCACCTTCCCATGAGGACACATCAGTTACACTGATTCCCATCTGGACAACAAAGGAAATCATGTTCTTAAATGCACTTCATATAAGAAAACCTAGTCACAAGGAATAGATGGACACCTACAGGATGGGGTCTGCCCACCATACTCCCCACTGAAAAAGCAAAACCCTAAGTACATGTTACTGATAAAACAAGGGGAAAAGAAAAAGCATGAAAGAAGATACATTATGCAAAAGCTAAGCATTAAAATCCTGGGGTAGTTATCAGATAAGGAGGAATTCAACACTAAAACTTTTACCACGTAAAGGCAGTTCATAATCGTAAGGGACAATAATTTAAGAAGCAGCAATTCTGAGTTTATATACATCTCATAAAATTAAGTATATGAGTTAAATTTAACAGACAAATGCAAAATATAAACAAACTCGTGATCACAGTTGAAGATCTTAATATTCTACTCTCAAAATACTGAGAGAGTAAGTATGGACAAAAATAAAATCAATAAGGAAGGATCTGGAAGATCTGAATAGTATTATCATCCAACATGACCTAACTGACATTTAAGACACATTACATCGAACAACTGTAGAATACACATTTTTCTTAGGTACACATGTAACAATCACTACAACAGAGCATAGGCTAGACTACAAGAAGTTTAAAAGTATAAAATCACACAAAGTATGTTCTATGATACGAAAAGCGTACATCAGGAATTAATAACAGCAAAAATCCCAGAAATTTCTCAAATGCTTAGAAATTAAAAATAACTCATAACCCCTTAACCAAGACAAAACTTAGTTCTTAGAGTCTTGAAAATGTCATTAAAATTATCTCTATATACTTAAAAGAAAAAATATAAACATAATGATAGAAGTGTAAACTACTCAAAAGGGTCAAATAGGATTTCAGGAAATGAAAAATACAGTATAGTATAAATACTAAAGAAGTGAATGCTACACTACTTTAGTGACTCAGGGGACAAGTTCAATACCAAACAGTCTAGCATACATGAAACTGAATTCTTGGGAGGAATGGTAGTGGTGGAAAACATCTGAATATTTGAACAATTATAGATGAAAAATATCTAGATACGTTAAAAAATTATATGCCAAGAAGCACACTAACCAACTCACCAATAAATCTATGACTGATGCGGTAACAGATATAAAAACTATATACCTGATGAATTTTAAATGTACCATTTTCCTTGGTTTAGAAAATAAAAACCCTACCTGAAAGAATTCCCCAGTCCAGATGGCTTCATTGACTAACTCTGTCAAATATTTAAAAAAGAAATACCATTTTTAAGTAAAATTTTTTCAGCAAATAGAGGAAGGACTACTTCTCAACTCACTGTAGGAAGCTACTACAATTATCTTATCAAACCAGACAAGGATACTATAAGAAAAGATATTTATAAATCTTTATCATTCAAAAAAAAAAAAAAGATTCAAAGATCATTAACAAATAATGACAAATCAAATCTATCAATTCATAAAAGATCCATGATCAACCAGGACTTATATAGTCCTCCAATGAGGGTTTAATATATAAAAGGGGCAGAGAATACACATGGGTGCTAAACTTCTACCTTATCAAGAATGAGTCCCTAGGATCAATGATTCTTGATACCAGGGGAAAAAAAATCAACTAATATATTCTACCACATGAATGAATAAAAGAAGGAAGATCATATGAGCACTTCAAATAGATTCAGGAAAGGCACATAACAGATAAAACAGCCATTTACAGAAAAAAAAAAAAACCCACTTCCACCAAACTCGTATAACAGAAGAAAATTTTCTTAATGAATATTAAATTTTAAGAACCTATGTATAATATACTTAATGGTGAAATACTGAATGATTTTACCTAAGAGAGCAGAAGAAGTTTATAAGGATTTAGAATGGATGTTTGCTTAATAATTTTAAAAGACTGGCACATTTTTAGATTATTCTCAAAACTGAATATACACTTTAGAGTTGAGTAGAACATCTGCAAAAAGAGATCACACTTTTAGAGGTCACATCCACCACAAAAATAAAAACAAAAAACCTGGATGTGGTGATACATGCCTATAAACCCGGCACTCGCAGAAGCAGTAGGATCTCAGGTTCCAGCCAAGCCTGGGTGACTTAGAAAGAACCTGCTTCAAAATAAAAGAAAAAGAAAGAGGAATTTTCTCAGCACAAAAGTCATGGTTCAATCCACAGTAATGGAAACAAACAAACAAACAAATCAGCAAAAACAAACAAAACCAAACTATAAGAATAAAAGTCCTACATTTAAAAAGGTATGATAAAATTAGTGAAGTGTCTGAGAGATAAATTAGTAGAATTTATTTTAAAAACTGGTAATTAAATAAATTCTTCATTTCATGTATGAATAAAATAAGATTCCTACTAAATAATTTGCAACAGTGTATGTCACACAGATGTAGGACAATGAAGACAGGTCCTGACTCCAAGCTAACCAGCCTTACAACATTCAGGAACCCTGTCCATCATCCTCTCCTCCACTGTGTGTTCTGGAAATGTGAAATCCCTTATCAATCATCAAATTGGATGCTTCTAAGACATGTACTATAACAGCGCTTCTCAAACATTTAAAGTGCATTTGAATCACTTGGGATTTTAGGGAAAAGGGGATTCTGTATTAGCAGACCAAGGATAGGTCCAAAGCTAGACATTCCCAACAAATTTCCATATAATGTTGTGAGTAATAAGTCACTAGATCATATCTATATGAAGATAAATTACAGTTATAACAACATCGAACAGATCCTTGTGAGATCCATGATAGGTCTAAATTATGTTCTTTATAATTCTTACTTTATATTAATGATAGTGCATTTGAATTTTAAAAGATAATACAGAATAAGGGCTTTCAAGTCAAAGAATCTAGATTTCAATACTAGATCTGTCACTTCCTACCTCAGCAAGGTCAATTTCCCCACCTCAGTTTCCTGTCTATGCAGTGTGGATATGAACATCAGCTATACTTCATGAAACTGTAGTAGTTAATTAAGATTACACACAGAAAGCACCAAATGCATTACCCAATAAAATGTAGTGTTTTCAAAATAATGTCTGCCAAGGATTATTTTTATGATGATAAAAGTATTGTTATTAAATATTCAATCACAAAAGAAAACATCCAAAATCATAACAGATAAGAGATTTTTAATGTAACAAGGCAAATCTCAAAGACAAATACACACGTGCGATGATCTGAGATAATCTCTGCCCTCAGACTGACGTGCAGTGCCCAGGGACACGACTGCCGTCTGCAGTGTCTGGGTCTGGTTCCCTCATTACCCTCATTGCCTTCCTCTTACTATTTCCATGGATGGTTACCATCATGGGCTTCTTCTAAAACACGCTTTTGGATTTTTAAAATCAGAGTATAACTCATTTATCATAAACTCATCCTTCTGAAATCTGTGATTCAGTGTTTTTTTATTGTACTCATCACCAATTCTAGAACGTTTTCATCACTGCAAAAAAGAAATTCTGTGCCTATTCGCAGTCACTTCTGGCTTTCCCCACACCCAGCACCTAAGAAATGGGTTAAAAAGTGTAGTGTATCTACACAATGGAACACAACTCAGCCAAGAAAGGGACTGAACTTCTGACACATGCTACAACATAAATGCACTGTGAAAAGAGCATGCTGATAAACAAGCCAGACACAACAGGCCACATACTATGTGATTCTGTTTACCTGCATGTCCACGTTAGGCAAATACAGAGTGACAGGCGATCAGTTGCCAAGAGCTGGGGAGAATGTGGAGTGACCACTAATGGCAAAGAGTTTCTATTTGGGGTGATGAAAATGTTCCAAAATTGAGCTGTGGTTAATGACTGCACAACGCGGGAAATACACTAGCAATCATGGAATTGTATACTTTATGGATGATGTTATGGAATATGAATTATATATTATGAAGGTGCTAAAAATACAGATCACCAAGGAAACTAATTACACTAAAGTTATCAAAATACTAAGAAAAAACAAGACCTGAGGTCAGAGGACCAGTGAGAAGGCCAAAGCAGTCCTCCAGGTTAGAGATGAGGGGTGGATCTGACCTGAGCCTGGGCACCAGGGATGAAAGAGGAGGATCACAGAGGCCTGACTGCTCAAACGGAAGGGAGAGGAAGGAAGATACGGGGACTCCCCAGGCTCTACCTACTTTGTAATGACGGATGAGACTGGCATGACCCACACCTACAAGTCATCGGCACACAGCTACCAAGAGTTGGGAGCTGAAGTCACTGAATCATCGCCAGATGCTACTTTGCCACATGCATATTCTCATCTTCATTCAGAAATAAGCCAAGAAACAATGAGTTGTGTATTCATTGCTGCTTACCTGCTTGTACCTTTCCTAGTCTGTCACCTCCTGGAGGCCAAGGCCAAGTCATGTTTACTGCCTCCATTTAGCCCAAGAAATGTGCACTGAACACTATAACTAATGACAGTGATGGGGAGAAAACATTGATCGGTGTCACTGTTAGAAAGATGGTACCTGTAAGGGTTCACAAACTTGGGTCCAAATTCTGGCTCTAACAATGATTCACAAAATCCTGAACTTAGCCCTTAATCCTGAACTCCTTAAGCTTCGGTGTCCTCGAAGCACTGACATCAGGACTCACTGCCACCCTGCCCCGCAGTATAGATCTGGGGATGCTTAGTCTCATCTGTTATAGGGCCTCATTCCGTGACACAGGCAGACAGACGTGCACCATTCCAGGGGCAACCACAGCCCAGCAGGGGTGCAGACTGTCACAGGCTGCAGAACTGCAGCCATTGCTCCACAAATGACCAAATCCCTATCAAGGCCAAGGCTGGAGAGCAGGGAAGAGCAGAGCCACACTGCCAATGTGACCCCAGGACAGAAGTCCAGCTCCTCAGAGTCCATGGAGAAACTGAGAGTGGCCGGGTCTGTGGGATCACATCCCTCATTTTCCAAACTGCCTACCTGTGTCAGAAAGAAGGGGCAACCCAGAAATGTGCTGTGGAGAGGGCTGTCAAAGCTACGTCTTTGTTCCTCATCACTCCACATGCATTTCCTAAGAGTCACTGATGCCTCGCAGAAAACTTTGAAAAAACATTCTATTACAGACCATCTGCTGAGCTATCGTAGGCTCTCGCTGCAGCCCCCATTTCCTTTTATTACCACAGAGAGCGGCATGAAAATAGGTCTCATTTGAAGATGGTGTCTGCTCGTGCTGCTTCCTTCCAAATCTCCACTCCCAGGCCGCCCTGCTGAGAACCATGTCCCCACCCCACCACACTGGGGACACAGGCCCATGTTGTGGGAATGGGGAGCAGAGGCTACAGGTGTGCGGGACAGTGGGACCGACAGCCTCCTGGGCAACACCAGCCTCGCCTCTCTGTGGTCCCAGGCAGAAGAACCATGATGAACAGGAGGAAGGTAAAGAAGGCTCTCAGGGACAGCTGACTCTGACGATGTGTCCCACCATCTTGCCAGCCCTTCCTCCTCTCACCACACCTCAGTATAGGTCAATGTGAGAAGTACCATGTTGGTTGTGACAAAACAAGGGTCAAAGAATTCTCAGGTAACCACCAGAGGCCAAAGCAGGGATGACTACTTATACACAGCTAATAAACAACTATTTTTCTGGGCCTTTAATTCATAAGTAATCCAATGAGGGGTGTAACTATTGCTAAACCCATTTTAAAGGCAGCGAAAATGAGGCAAAGAGCACTTAAGTTACTGGGGGCCACACAATCAGCAAAATGGCACAGCTCACATGTTACAGTAATGGCCTCATCTACTGTAGCAGTAAAGATCCACCGGGCACAGTTCTCCAAGCAAGACTATCTTAGGAAACCATGATCTCACCTCTACAGTTTCTAATAAAGTTCCAGGACACAGAAATGATAAGGCTGGAAATGAAACACAGAACCACTCTGGCACACGATTCCCTTCAGCAGTGGCCTGGGATGAACCTCAGATTTGCAGAAAGTGACAGTGAATCCTAAAGGACCTCTTGGATGGTAAACCCCAAGCAGTGGCTGTTTCTCCTAAGGGAACGCAGGCTCTCTCCTCTGCTTGCCCCTGTCTTTATCACCGAGCTACGTGTCTGCCATGCATAGCATGCTAGTTTGTTTTCCCTGGTGTGGAGCCAGCCTGGCCTCTGCAGAGGGCTGCACCCCAGTCTACACTGTGTATCTGGCTTGGCCAACATTTCCAGTTCCTTGCAGATGTTCTGGCTCTTTTTGATGCCTCTGCACAACCTCTGCTGTAGCCCTGGCCTCTCACAGTGTCCCTGCTGCTATTTCTCTCTGCTGTTGCTTCTGCTGGTCAGTGATTAGCAAAACTGCACTAAATGTGCTGGGTCCAGGACTATCCTCGGGGCTTTGGCTACTGCAAAAAATGAGACACACAAGGAGAGGGTTAAAGAAGAACACAAACTAAGGGGTGAGGAAGATGTAGGCACCCTGAGAAGGCCCCTTTTAGGAGTGACATTTGGGCTGAAAGGTGAGGAGAGAAGTATCCTGGTCCTGGGGAAGTTCATTCAAATGAGAAGACCTCTGAGCGGCAAGAGTATGGCACATTCAAGGGACAGAAGAACATAAACACCACGACAGCAGCTGGGTGGAGGGACTGAAGAGCAGGCCGGGCCCAAAGGCACAGGCTTTGCGGGCTGTGGGGAGAGGTCTGCACTGAGTACTACCAGATGGGAGCCACTGGAGACCTCTAAGTGGAGAGTGATACGATCTGACTTATTTATTTTTTAAATCCAGTTCATAAAAGCCGAACTGGAAGGCTCCTGCCCAGGAGGATGGCCCGATTATCTCTCTTCCCGCACCGTGCACTTGCATGTGCAGCCACACAAAATATCAACTGTGGTTATGACAGCTGTAGCTACACAAAGGCGGCAAGGAAAAACCTTTACAGAGGAAATAATATGCAATTTTCTAGCTGAACACCTTTTAAAAAGTAATGATGGAGAATAAAATCCCTGCCTGTGAGTGAGGCAGGGGCTGTCTTTAGGTGCAGGGTAACAACATGCCACTTGAAATAAGCAAGAGTCGGCCAGAGCAGAGCTTACCCTTGTATCTAAATCTGCAGGCTGAAAAGACAGGGATGGGGAGGGAGAGAAAGGAGCCAGGAATTCAGCTCGGGGGCCTGCTGCTTCTCACTGCGGCTCCAAATGGTAAGAGTTCAGAGAAGTTGCTTAACATGACGTGACGACGACAGCTTCTTGCAGAGAACAGGGACTGGTTCCATGTCAGGAAATTCATGAGCTGTGCTGAGCAGAGCCAGACAGGTCAGAGCACCGGGCTCTCCAGTGCCCAGAACCCCAGAGCAAATCCTCCCTGCACGATGCAGCTTCAGGGCCAGGGCATGGGAGAGGTCTTCAGAGTGCCAAGTCATGGACACAGAGCTCAACCAACCAGGGAACAAGTCACCTGGCCCAGGACACACTCTCAACTCATAACTAGGTCAGGAGGTCATGGGCATCTACCACTGGGCCAGATACAATGACACTGCAGAACAGGGAGCTGCCAGCACAGCCCTGCTGTCATCCCCCTGTCCACTGAGGCAAGCTGACTCACTAAGCACCTCAGAGGCCCATCAGAAACCTGCTCAAATCTGTGGGCCACGGAGAACCCCTACCTGGCTAGCTCTTGTAAGAATGGCTATACAAAACTGCCATGACACTTTCTTTTGACCTAATATCAAGCAGCTGTAAAACACTGCCCACCGCACACCAGAGCTCTCACTTCCTCCACAGACACCAAGGTTTCCATGGCACTTGCTTCTGGCTCCTCCTGGGCTTTGCCAGAAATCTCTCTTTTTCTGTATCTTGCCTGCTTTCCTGGTAGCTTCTTCAAGGCTCTGTCCAACAGCTCTGCTTTTCAATTGGCCAGGACCCAATCAAGCATCCTTCAGCACTCTACTATGCCACAATCCAGTTTTGGGGGAGAAAATGTCCTAATTCTAAGGGTGGGCCAGATATGTATACTTTAGACTTGGGCCCAGACACCATCCCACAAAATAGAACTCTGAACAAAGCATGGACAGACTGCCAGAGACTGCCGTGATGGGGACCACAGAGATGGCAGAAGTGGCAGAGGTACAATGAGACCCAACTGGCTGGACTTCCATTTCCAGACCCTCCTAGGATCTCCCAGGCTACTCCCAAGCCTGGCCACCCAGCCCCATGCCCACTGAGCTCTCAACAACCTACCAATAAATGCCCTTTCTGCTTATAGTAGCCGGAGCTGGTTTCTATGACTGCAATTAAGACGCCTGACATATTTTTTCTTCTTTCTCCATCCAAACAGAACCATAGCTGCCATCTGTATTCCCAGAGCACTTAAGTACATTTTATAATTATCCTAACTATTGTTATATTAGTTAATCCACGGCTACACGCACCCCTGCAAATGCTGACGCTCCAGGAAAAGAACACTAAGTCACTTCTGTTTGTAGCTCCACATCTGCATGGAACCTGGTAGGTAATACACTGAGTGAAAGTATGTTGAACTGAAATTATTTTAAGTTGCATTAATTATTTAATGTATAGAAAGAATAATTATAAAGTAATGTTACTACTGGTAATTTTAACGAAAGCATAACTTAGGCTACCTAACACCATGCTGTAATCTTCAAAACTCTTCTTGGGAGGTCATGTGTTCATTTTGCAACAAAAAAAATACTCATCATTATTATGGCCACTAACCACCAGGCTCACAGTGGATGAGGCTCCATTGTGAGATGGGGAGGTTGGGTGGGGACTCGGGTTTGTATCTGTGCAGCCTGGATCTTTCCACTCACAGCACGGCCGCTCAGTATGTCTTTATTAAATAATCACCATATGCACAGCACTGCGTAAGTTATTCTAACAAAACGGCTTACTGTTCCAAGTATTGCTTAGAAACTGTCCTCAGAATTAACACACTTATGTGTAGCTTTACTAATGACAAACTTTCTACCTTTGAGGGAGTCAGAGTTTCTGAGAAGAGCCAGGACTTTGGAAGCAGGACAAGAAGGCAGGGTGTCCTGAAGAGGACACAGCCAGCTACCAAGCATCAGCTATGTGTCCCAATCTCAGAAGGAAACAAGACTTTCTTATTTGTGTCTGCACAGAGCTCTCAAAGGCACATGTAAGTTTGTGCAGATGTACATGTATATGTAAACACGTGTGTGCATGTACCTGAATGGTATGTGTGTGTCTGTCCAGGTACATGTGTGTGCACGCTCACATGTAGGGACTGCTTGCTTCCCCCTGTCCCTCGTGGTTACATCACCATGGCTGCTCCATCACTAAGAGCCCTGCCTTTGCTGGTAATTTTCTCAGTCACTTGCAGAGCACCCAGCACAACACACTGGGCTGGACCCACAAAGTGTTCTGCCTAAAGCAATTGCAGGGACACAAGATGGCAAAGCGAGGTCCTGCCTACCTTTTCCGCACCAGCAGATCTGGCCCGTACCAGACACACCCTCATGCTTTCTTCTATCTCTGAGAATGGTGTGGCAGGCCTAACTTGGCTGACTGTCACCTTTTCGGATCTCACACCATCTCTCTCCCTTTTCTGGATCACATGACCAGGAGGCCCTCCTCAAGTCCTGGGCCCAATGATGCCACGAAGCAGAGAACAAGGGAGGAAGACTGAAATACAAATATAGCAGTGCTTCCCAGAACCAAAAGACTCGCCAGTCATCCCATCTCCTCCTCTTGAAAAAGGCAAAGAACATCATTATTCTTTGATAAAGCAGGCCCTGAGGACCTCACCACTCAGAATCCTAGGTGTCTAGGCAAAAAATAAGCAGCATGCGTTTGCAGCAAGATTCTGCCAGCTTTCATCATCTACCTAAAAATATTCAAAAGCAGTTAGCAGATAACTAGCTCTGAATCTGATGGTTCAGAAATGCTAGAGAAGGTGCATGCAGGGCCAGCACACAGATGGGTTTGGCAATGTGTGACCCACGGACACCCGTACCCACTCTCTAGCTGCCGGCAGATGCTGCTGACGTAGTGGGGAGAGGACAGTGTTTGGAAAGAGGAAGAGGCATAAGATGTTCACTCAAGAGCCTGTAACAAGACACAGACAAGCCGTCTGATACGTTCAATATTTCATTAGATTCTTACCGCCAGAGAGGCTGGGTTCTGAATCCTAACTCCAAACCCTATAAAACGTGCGGCCTTGGCCGAACTGCCTCACATCTCCGAGCCTCAGTTATCCATCGTTATAGAGATGAGGACCAGCTAAACCAAGTAAGAAAAGCTCCTGGCGTCTCATGAGACCGACACAATCACAAGTCCCTTTTCTTCTCTCTTTCTTTAATTAACACCTGTTTGGCCAAATATTTTCATCCATCTCTCGAAAGCATTTATGCTATTTTTTAAATCCCTTTTGCCAGGAAAGACACCAGACAATGCCACCTGCAACACCACAGAGTGAGTCCTCATAGTCCTCATCATGCATATTACATGCCCCTCACTCACCTAAGATCAATGGCCTGGTCTCATCTGGACACTCAGCCAACACATGTTCCTTTTTAATGGTAGGGATGGGAAGTAAAGATAGCTTAATTTTGTCACTTCCTCGGGTTGGTAAAGAGCCTCTCCTTTATCATGGAGATTTAGAATGCATCTGAAGAACACATCCTGAATAGGAATCAGTTTCTCAGTGTGGTGGACACAGGGCACATCTGCTGAGCCCAACAGTAAACATATACATCTTTCGCAGCACAGGATGCCACCCCAGGGCTTGCTGCCAAAGGCACTAAGAGAAATCTTGGTTGATTTAGCACGTCCTACAGGCTTCGACCACCAGTGGTACACACATGACTGTCCCATCAGGCCGCGCACACACCGTGGTGGTTCAAGAATTGTAGCATGTTCAAATCAGAGGTGCCCAATAGCAAGATGTACAAATTACAGTGCCACTGTGAACTTGTTCAATGTGTCCTGCTGAGGGCACTGGGGGAGACAAGATGACCAGCTGTGACTTAAACTGAGGAGAAAGACATGCAACTAACTACAACACAGCACTTAAACACTAACTTGGAAGTAACCTGAGGAAGAAAGATTGCCTACCTCTGCCTACAAGGCCCAAGGAAGGTCTAGAGAGGAAGCTATCCCCTTGCTAAGGACTCGTTCCCACTACTCTGTACACAGGATGCAGCCTGGGAACAGGCTCAGGTGTGCTCAGGAGCTGGCCTGTGAGCAGGTGTGGCACTGCCCAGCTGCACCCAGTGTGAGAAGCACAAGCACAGAGAATGAGGCCACGAAAAGCAGGCAGATCTGGAGCCCAAAGCACCTCAGACTTGAGGGGGAGGGATCTGACTCCGCCCTCTGGACAGGAGGGAGGCAATCAGAGCTTCAGTGAGGGCCAGTCATACCCAACACTGCCCCTTCCCAAGTCAGTCTCTGCCCAGGTTAAGTGTGGACAATAGAAAGGAGAGAGACAAGGCAAAGGAGACCATGAGCCAGTGACTGGCTAAGACGAGAGAACACAAGGCCAGAAACCAAGCAGTAGCCATGATGAGCCCATATTTACAAAGAGGAATTAAACGACCAGAAAAACTATTTCTCTGTCAAAGAAAGGTGAATGGGGAAACAAGAAGAGCAGTGAGGGGAGAGCAATGGCAAGTCCTGGTGCACGTGCTGCCTGTGCAGCATCTCTGGGTCATCGGCAGGACACACCCAGGAGACAGCGGAGTCTGCGCCTCTGCAGAAGGGCCAGGAAGTAGAGCAGCTGAAGCCAGGGCCAGAACGCCCAGCTAACAATGGCCGCAGCCCCTCAAACGGCAGGCCCTTCCGTGGGGACCAGAGAGGCCCCCTTCCAGACCTCACAATGGCATCTAGTGGTGCCAGGAGGTACCACACCAGCACAACAGGAAGGGGTCCACTGCCCACGCAGAGAAGGGCTTGGATAACCCTCTTGTTGTACTTTGGGCTAAAACAGATCCTACATGAAGGGCAGCCTGGAACACAGTGTCTACCTCTCACAGTCTGTGAGGCTCAAGCCCAAGACTAAGGTGCCGGCAGCAGTATCTCAGGGCAGGCTGGCTTCCTGGTCTGCAGACAGCACAGCCACCTTCTTGCCCTGTCATGATGCGCAGGTAAGGGAAGAGGCTCTGGTCTCCCTTTCCTCCCCCATCCTCACAGTCTTGTGTGGGCCCCACCTCCACCAGCACGCTGAGCCTGGGCCTTCACGTATGGATTCAGGGGAGATACAAACAAGCAGCCTAAAACAGATGATAAATTCTGGGAAAAATATATAGAAATATGACTTTGTGAACATCTTGGGGAATGATAAAAAGGAGATGGAAGTTGGCAAACAGTAAATACGTGGAAGAAAGAAATAGTAGTAGGTGATTTACCACTTTAATGGGTTTTACCTAAGAACAGGTCCCATCTGGAATAACACTGTGAGCCTAGTAATCCAGCAGAAAGCCAGAATCTGAGTTTAGGGCCCCAGAGCAGCTGCGGACTGAGAGGGAGTAACTCAGAAAGAGCCCCAAGTCCTGCACATAAGCTTACCCCAAACCACGTACCTGAGCTATACTCACACAGGGCAAAACGTGTGATATGTACTAAAAACAGGCATCAGCAGGCACCTGACAGCTTCTAGCCTCTACGTTAGAGAAGAGTGAACCCAATCCATGCTGTAGAGATTCACGTTAAGAAGCTCAAAAATACAAAACAAAGCAGAGCCAGTTAAACCCAAAGTTAGTAGAAGAAAGAAGCAACAAAAATAAGGATGAAAATCAATGAAATAAAACAAACAACAGAACAAAATCAACAAAGTTGGTTCTTTAAAAAGATCAACAAAATTGATAATTCCTAGCAAGACTGATTAAGACAAAAGGGAGAATATGATTGATCAATAACGGGAATGAAAGGAGAGCTATCACTGAGGGTTTCAAAAGTGCAGGCTATACAATTATTATGTCAATTAAAAATAATTAGACAGTATTAAACAGAGAAGGCTTTTGGATCTTACAGAGGACAGCAAGGCTGAAGTCACTGGGGACAGCTTACAAGAAGGCCTCTCCTGAAAGGCAGAAAAGGCTGGACACGAGGGAGGCTGGAACAAACATGTTAAAGGTTTTGATACTCAAATCCACTCATCCTGCCAAACAGAACCAGCCTTCTTCTTGCCAAAGGTCACATGATCCACACCAGGGCAATGGAGAATAAAGGCATCAGAGGTTAAATGGCCGATATCCTGTTCCCTCCTACAGGATGAACATTCGACACAGCAGTCTTGCTTCCCAGACTCCAGAGAGGCCTTGGTCTGCACTGATTTGTCAGCTTCCGGTCACTTCTGGAAGACCCCAGCATCTTTCTGACACATTTCCTTTTATTCACTCACCTAGAGCTCTTTCTATTGTTTCCAACCAAAGGGTCCCAGTGGCTTTCAAAGGCTTGGCATTCCCAGTCAGGATAAATGCCAGCACTCCAGCCAGGGGGAGGCGTGACAGAACAGTTCCCAAGGAGGAAAGACATGATACCTAAGCCAATGTCAAAGGCAACGCCACATCACAGGAACACTGCACACAACACAAGCCTGACTCTCCTTCCGGAGGCCTTTACAGATGTAGTCGGACCCTAAGATCTTGGTGTAGCCAAGAGATAACAAGAAGAGGAAGCAGTGAGAACTCTCAGGGCCAAAGGCCATGCAGGGGGCTTGTAAATGAAGAAGCAGCCGTCCTCTGGGCAGCACACGCCTAATATGAAGGAGAGTTCAGGACCTGAGGGGGCAGTGAGACAGCAAACTCACTCCGGAGCATAACACCTGAGGCTTCTTCCCTTTGCGCGGACCACGCCCCATGGCCACAGCTCAGGAGCTGCTGCTGGCTGCCTTCAGGGAACAAGGTGCTATGCGGGCACCAGCACAGTAGATGGAGGTCCTGAGTTCACACACTGCGGGGCCAAGTGCTCAGAAAGTGCTTCTGATTTATCTAATTAACCCATCTCCTCTTTACTAGGGGCTGGAGGCAAAAGGTGTTCTCCCTCTTTAACAGACAGTGAGAAAGGAGGAAAGGAGGCAGGAGAATTAATGAATGAGTGCCTGGCAGCTGAGAGGGAAGGGGGAAGGCCGATGCCACGCCTAGTTCAGCATTCTGCTCACCTCTCCCTGCTGTTCACTCTATCGGCATTTCTTAAGCAAGTATTCTGTGCCAGACCCCGGAGCGTAAAACACATGCCCTGCTTTCAAGCTCACAGTTTAGCTAATGAGAATGGCAGATAAACGCAGACTGCTCATTCTTTCAGTCACCAGTTCAACAGGCAGACAGGAGGGCACAGAGATAAGTTCAGACCCCGTCCAGGGCACTGGGTCTCAGGCATATCACATCACTTGGCTTAGCTCTGGCACCCCTGATGGCGTAGGAGGGGCCCCGCCATTACTATGGCGATTCAATGTGGCAATGGTGTCTGGCAGCAGAGCAGGTCCTGCCTCTACCCCAGCTCTAGGGTAAAGCCTTGAACACTACAGAGGCAACATGTTCTTTCCGTCACCTCTGGGCCAAGGAGCAGCAAGCACAGAGAGCGATGCACAGCGAGCCTGCAGCAGGTGAGGCTGTTATTATCAACAGCATTAGCTGGGGGACCCCCAAGTGCCAAGCGCTGGGTAATGCTTACGGTCATCGGCAAAGATTTCTTGACTCTATTACATGCCAGTCACTGCTGCTGGTACAAAGTTAGAAAAGAAAGGGCTTTGAGGGAAAAAAATAAAAAAGATAAAGGGTTATGCTGTTAACTGAACCTTGAGAGTAAAGAAAGAACAGGCTTTTGTCCCAGCAAGGGGGTGGAGGATGGGCGGTACAGGGAGGTCGTGGAGAATGAGCCAAGGATTAAGTTTTAGGGACCCGTGGAGCATCCATGGGGGGAGGTCAATTGGCCCACTGGGTACACAGAGCTTACAAGAGCCTTCAGCTTACAGCGCGCGAATAACCAAATCAAGGGAGGCCAAAACACTTCTGGGGAACAGAGAACAGAGCCTGACGAACCGGCCTTCACGGTGGAAGAAGAGGCACATCCTCAGAAAGCACTGACGAAAGATGCCAAGGAGTTTGGAAGAGACAGGAGAGTGTCATCTTAAAAACAAGGGGGAAGACAGGTTCTCAGGGACAGAATACAAGGAAGCCCCAACCCTTCCTTCCCCGCAGCATGTTCCCTGGGAGGGGCCCGGAGGCTGCAGCAGCACAACCTGAGGGGCAGTCGGAGGACCCGCTGCACTGACTTAGTCAGAGAAATCCAGGCGGACGTTCCCTTCCAGATGCTGCCTAACTTTTGTGCCCGTCTCCAGCAGGCACAGACTGTCTCCTAGTTTACTGCAGCACCCCAGACTGCTCATCCTTTCTCCCTCTCTCCCTCCCTTCCTCTCTCCTTCTCTCCAGCATTGCTGTGCTCTGGAACACTCCATGCTGCCGTGTGAAGACACTCCCTAAGACGTGAATCTTACTGTGTTCTTTCCCTGTGCAAAGCCTTCAGTAGTTTCAGACCCATATGGTAGAGTCCACCTCAGCTTGAAAGGCTTTCTAGATGCTCAGATGCTTGCTTCCTCCCAAGTCCCATCCCTTCCCTCTGTCCTCTGACTTCTCTGACCGCCTCTGAAATGCCAAATTCTCGCTGTCAACTCCCGGCAGCCTCCTGCCTTGTCAGTTCTCCTCTCCCGTGGCCCGCCCCTGTCCTCCACCTGTTAACACCAACTTTCTCTGCAGGTCTCAGGTTCATTTTCACTGGGAAGTTTCCCGATCCCTCCAGCCTGGGCATCTGCATGGTGGAGCCCCAAGACCTCTCAGCTCCCCACCCACTGCGGTCACTGGCTAGGTCTGGTCCTAGCTCTTCTATAAACACTGGCCACTGGGAGGGTGAGTGAGTGGGAGTGGAGCCACAGAAGGGGCCACACTAGAGTAAGACTGTCAACATACTGGGCAGACAAGCATCTGTTTAGGGCTTCAAGTGCCTGCTTCTCATATACTGTATATTAGACCCTGCACTAACAATCCCTCCAAGCCTCAGTTTTGCCCTATAAACTTAGGTTATAATGACACCTTCATCATATCACAATTATATAGATACAACTGCAGAAACACACACAGAGAGCCTACATAACAGTGGGTAAATGCAACACCGGCAATAATTATCAGTCCCAGGAAACGTCCCAGCAGCAAGCCATCAGCGTATAAGGATGCCTCTTTCTCTCTATTTACTAAGTACTTGCTATTTGCAAAATTCTATGTTAGAAGCTTTTTTCTGGGTCTTGCTGTCCAAATATTCACTACCCACAGGCCAGCATTTATACAAGGTTGCAAAAGTCACTCCATACAAATGCATCAGCGGGGAACAAACTAGTTTTCAATCCAACATGTCCACTTGTCTAACAGGCCAAAGTCCTCTTCTAACATAATTCTACATTACCGTTAGCCTTGAATTGGTCAATTAAAAGCTTTGCCTGGCTACTTCCTCTAGTTCCAGGACTTTCTGTGGAGGTTGCTTCCTTATTCTTAGTGGTGGGGCCACTGACAGCTGGGACCTGTGAAAGGAGATAGCCAGTGGGAAAATATATCAGAATGAAGAAAATGATTACAAGTGGAAGCATAGGATGGTCAGAAGGAAATAAAGACAAACCTTTAACGGTAAATGGCATAGACAGGCTGAAAGTACAGGTGTGGAAAAAAGTACACCAGATGCAAAAAGAAAGCTAAAGGAGATAGATTAATATCAGACAAAGCAGACTCTAAGGTAATGAGTTTTACAAAAGACATGATTTACAAAGAATCAGTTCAGCACAAATAAAAGTTCTAGATTTATATACATCTAATCATTATTTATGTATTTCTTTTAAATTATAACTTAAAGTAAAATCTGACTGGGCTGATGTAAGAAACAGACACATCCAAAAGCCTCACTGGTGCCTAACAGGAGACAAAGAAATCAGTAAAGGTTCCCAGAAGATCTAAGTAGCCGAAGTACCCAACTTGACCTAATGACACATGACTCCTAAAACCAACAACTGCAGAAATACACTTCCTGGTACAATAGAACACTCTGCAGAACAAAGCATAGGCTGTAAAACATTTCTCCATAAATGTCATGAACTGAAATCATACGAAGTATGTTCTTTGACCACAGGGAATTAAGCTAAAAATCAACAATACAAAGAGAGCCATATCACAAAAGGAGTACTCACATGTTTGGAAGCCATATATTTCTAATAGTCCATGGCTTAAATTTGTAAAAATCATAATAGAATCAGAAAACATTTTGAGGTAAATAATAATAAAAATATAACATAATAAAGCTAATAACAAAGTAAGAGGTAGGCCTAAAGGCAAATGTGTAAGACAATACTAAAAAGGTGACTTAAAATTAGCAATCTAAACTACATCTTTGCTTCCATAAGGACTGGGAGGACAGAGCTGCCTTGCTCCGGATCTTCAGCTTTCTGGGCTTTGAGATTGTGAGACTAGGGTATCCCCTTGTCCCCGAGAGACCCAATGCTTGCTTCATGGCCTACACGTTCAAGAGAGAGTCTGCTGGCAAGAAGTAGCAGCGGCCCGCCCGGCTGCCGAGGGAGCCCCCGCGGTGGCGGTCCTGTCCCCTCAGTGGCAGTCCTGTCCCCTCGGTGGCGGTCCTGTGCCCACGGTGGCAGTCCTGTCCCCTGGCTGTGTTGCACTGGGGGACACAGACTCAGTCCTCTCTTCTGGGTTTGTCCGCATGTCGTAATTGCGCAAATAAACACTCACTCCAAATTAGCGGTATATTTCTTGAAGTTTAATGTTGTGTTTGTGATACTGAAGTATTTGCTTTAGTCTAAATAAAAGTTTATATTTTACTTTTTTATTGTTGGTTGAAGATGACTCAGACCCCCTTGTACTGGAGGAATTGCTCAGTGGAAGTCTTTGGACAGTCTTAGATCTCTTCCCTTGGAAAGATAGGCATTAATTACTTTCCTCTGCTCTCGAAAATCTGAATAAACATGATGACACCTCCAAAAAAAAAAAAAGAAGCTAGAAAAAGATGAGCAAAACAAGTCTGAAGAGCTAGGAAAATAATAAAGAACAAATGTCAAAGAAATAGATAAAAAATGTACAACTATAATATCAAGAAGACCAAATTCTAGTTCTCAAAAAAATTAATAAAAATGCTCAGCAACTTAGGAACAGAAATCTGGCACAGTATTTGGGAAAACCTACAGCTAATATCATAATTAGTAAAATACTGGATATTTCCCTAAGTCCACAATTAAGAATATCTACAATAATTTCTATTCAAAACTGTACAGGATCCCTTGGCAGTGCAACAAAGTAAGAAAATAACTGAAATGTTTAAATCTCAAATTTAGACTGGCAGGAATAAGTAAAACTGCATGACTTTCAGATGACATAACTGAAGATATAGAAAAATCTATGAACTGTATCATAATACATACATCAAAGAGTCAATTTATCAAGCTTTTAGAACAGAAGCACAATATATAAAAATTAATTCTATTTCTATATACCAGCAATAAACAAAACTAAAAATAACAAAATTCAATTAAAAGCAAAAGCATTTTCAGTAACAAAAATTTTAAAAAACAACTAGGAATATACCTAACAAAAATACTTAAGATCCCTAGAGAGAAACATATGAAACATTGCTGCAAAGCCCTAAGGAAATATTTAGGTAAGCACGATGGACCAAAAGACTCAAGAATGTTAAGATTTCAACTCTGTGCAAACTGACCTGTAGATCATAATCTGACAAGCTGATTCTAAGATTGATAAAGAAATGTAAAGGATCTAAGGAAAAACAAAACAAAACATTCTTAAAAAACAAACTTGGAAGGCTAACCCATGAGATCATCAGATCTAGCATAAAGCTAGGCTAAAGAATATCCCTGGCAGAGGCAAAGAAACACGGACTAATTTAACCACACACAGCTCAAAAACGGCCTTCATGTAGAGTTAGCCAAGTAATGACACAGGCCTGCCTGCAGCCCAGAGGAAAGAATGAATTGTTAACGGATGTTTCTCTGCCTGATGACTTACAGCAAATACAGTGAATCAGAGACCTAAATGTCATTTTAAAAGCTGATCTGTAGATTCAGCATGATCCCTACCAGAATTTCAAACTCACCATAAGTACCATCCTCAAACAGAGAGATAACAACAGGTACTGAGGAAGATATGGAGAAACGGGAACAGTCACACCTTACTGGTGGCGATATAAAATGCTGCAGTAGCTTTAGAAAATAGGCTGGCAGTTCCTCAAAGGATGAAACTTAAGATTAAGCATATAGCAGAGTATCCTACTGCGTGATTAATATGCAAAAGATTTAAAAATATACAGTGGAGAATACAGAGTTCAGAACTTGTTACCAGTGTTCTTATAAGCATTATTTTTAAAAGCCAAACAGAGATAACCCAAGTATCAACCAACTGGTGAACAGTTTACTAATATTCTATCCATAATTAGCCAACACACATGAGACCACATGGGTGAACCTGGACAATGTTTCGCTCAGTGAAAGGAGCCAGGCACAAACCACATCAAACCACACCATTCTATACACAGGGACTGTCCACAACCGCAGAAGAGACAGACAGCACTAGAGTTTCACACACTGGGACTGAGAAAAATAAAGAATCTCTGCTGCTAGGCACCAGGTATTGGAGAATGCTGCAGAAATACTCTAGAATTAAGATAAGAGTAAGTGGTGCCGAGTCTCCACCAAAACATTTAAAATTAAAACTCTCAGTGGTAAAAGGTAACTGGAAGGAACTCTTATGCATTATTTGAAGGAATGTAAATTGACACAACCATTTCAGAAACTTGTTGAGAAGTATGTACTAAAGCTACACATACATACAGTCAGATCCAGGAATTATACTTCTGGAATTGTACTTCAACAAAAACTCAAATATAAAAATATTCTGGGCTGGGGATTTAGCTCAGTGGTTCCAGCATCTGTCTTGCAAGCACAAGGGCCTGGGTTCGATCCCCGGTAACCACATACCATACTGGGTGTGGAGACTCACGCCCAGCAGCAATCAGCACCACATACCACAGTGCAGGGCATGGTAGCTCACACCTGTAATCCCAGCACTCAGGAGGCAGAGGCAGGAGGACTGCTGTGATGTGAGTTGGAGGCTGAGCTCAGGGCCAGCCTGAACTACAAAGCGAGACCCTGTCTCAAAAAATCTAAAAAAAAAAAAAATTCATAGCAATGTCATAAGAGCTCCAAACTAGGAACAACCTAAACATCCATCATGTACACTGGATACATACTTCTCAACAAGTTTCTGGAGTGGTTGTGTCAATTTACATTCCTTCAAATAATGCATAAGAGTTCCTTCCAGTTACCTTTTACCACTGAGAGTTTTGATTTTAAATGTTTTGGTGGAGACTCAGTACCACTTACTCTTATCTTAATTCTAGAATGAAATCTTACACAGCAGTGTAAAAGGACAAATTACAGCTAATTATAACATGCATGCAACTCACAGACACAAGGTAGAGCAGGAAAGTCAGACAGAAAAGAATTCCACAGGGTCTGGCAATAGCTTAGGGGCAATGTGCCTGCCTTGCAAGGGCAAGGTCCTGAGTTCAATCCCTGGCACTGCCAAAAAGAAAAATGCTGTACTGTCCATGTGTATGAAATATAGAACAGGCAAACCAATCCATGGTGACAGGAATCAAAATAGTGGTTATCGGGCCAGGGAGTTAGCTCAGTGGTTCCGGCGCCTGTCTTGCAAG
>PVIR01028068.1:0-22339 GCA_004026965.1 Petromus typicus
ACCCATAATGCAGAAAGTGTGAGGGGACCGGGGCTGAGCAGGCAGTGTGGTGTTGTCCTGTACCTCCTGGGCTCACTGTGCTCACTGAGATTTGCTCTTCTTCCAGCTGAGAGGAGGAAAGGTGAATGCATCCCACTCTGCCACAGGGCTAGCAGACGCTGGCGGTACAAGAGGATAAATCTGAGTCTTGACCTCTGAGTAAATAACTTGGTCCCCAACCTATTTGTCTTTCGGAGACTCTGATTAAGTTACTTGAATGGTGTTATTAGTATGACGAGATATGCTTTAGGTAGTGGGAAGAACATGATACAGTAGCAACATGTCTTTATTTCGAATCAATGTGGTTGTAAATATATAGATTTGTAAGTGACCGTTAATCGTGACATGTCAACTTCAGTGGCGCTCCTGGGCGTGTGTGTGAGTGGGGCAGGAGGCGGGGGGCGGGATCTATGTACCCTCCACCCTCCTTCCTCTCTGGCTCTTCTGGGCTTCCTGGCCTCCCTGAGCTAAGCAGCTTTACTCCCCCACTGCCCTCCACCATGACACTCCTGCCTACAAGCCAGCTGACCTTGGACCAAATTCGCTGAAGTTTTGAGCCAAAATAAATCTTTTAAATTGTGGATGTTGGATATTTTGTCTTGGTCACACAGAAACTAATACAGTATCTGAATTTGCTCCAATGTCTCTTCTAAAAAGCTTTGTAACATTTATTTTCCTATTCCTTACTTCTAAAGATTCTTTAAGGAAGATGGACTTATGATTCCTTATACTATTTTGTCACCTAAACTTCAATTATTTGCTTACTACTTTCAATATTATTGCACACTTTCTGCTTCACTTTTTAATTTAAACCCATTTAATGTATTTTAAAACTAAAGATTGTGTGTATATGAAGAACCAGTATTACTTTCATAGATAATAGGTACTCATAACAATAAATAAAGTGTAAAACAATAAATATTTTTAGATACTGTTGTCCATAGAACACAATAAATGCAACACTTAGTGAAAGCTTTAAAACTTTTAGCCATTGTGTACTGTCTGACTGGAGGTTTGCGCTAAGAAAGACATTGGGTGTTAGAGGCTTTCCTAAGGTTATCGCCAAGTGGAAACTTTCTCCTTGATGTAATCAGAAGATTTGAAAGGGATCTGAATAGAGAACCCCTTCCTCCCTTTCTGACTGTCATGTACTCATTAGAATGGTAAAGCTGAATGCGCTGCTGTGGTCCGAGTGTTTTGGCCCCTTGGATTCCTCAGGTCCATAGCTGAAACAACCCCCAGGGTGATGGTGTTTGGAAGTGGCGCTGGGAGAAGTGATTAGCTCACAGATGGGGTCAGAGGCCTGAGGTGTACCCTCAGGTGTGCCACCCTGTGAGGGCAGAGGAAGGAAGTGTCATTCACAGTGAAGAGAAGGGTTGTCGTCAGACTTTGTGCCTGCTGGTGCCTCAGCTGGGGGCTCCCCAGACTCTGGCATTGTGAGAAGTAAATCTCTGGGTTTATAAGCTGCCCTGTTTACAGTATCTTCTTGCAGCTCTCCCAACATACCAAGGAAGCATCTTTTCTATCTGGCTTCCCCCATGTGAACAGTGCTGCCGCCTCTGTGTGTATCCATATCTATGTGAACTACAGATCACAGTTTGTTCTCATCTCTGTATTTCCAGTACTAGCGTGGTTGATAAACAACCTGAGTGACTAATGATTATTCAAAGTGTTCAGACACTTTGGGTGTTCAGTTTAGGAGCAGAATCTACAGCCATGTGTTCTCTTCTGGGTGGGTCAGCATTTGGACTTCCAGAGACAACCATCTCTCCCAGGAGTTACCAGCTGCATCTTCCGGAAGGCAGAAGTCGATCGGGTGGCTCCAGAACTTTCCTGGGCCAATGGCCGGTTTCTTCCTTAACTGGCTCCTGACACAAGCCAGACTACACTTCTACTATTTGGGGGCTATTCAGGAAGCTAAGAATTAGCCCTGAAATCATCTCTTCTTTAAAAGCTTCTGAATAATAAACAGAGAGAGGCTACTGATGAGTTTCCACTGGGAAAGCGCAAATCCTAGAAGGCTGTGCTTCAACTTGCCTGCTCTGAAACCTCATGACAGAGAGAATGCCAGAAGAAGGTGGCCAAGACTGGGACTCAAATCAAAGAAATTAAATAAAATCTTCCCAAGGAACAAAAAACTTTTCCTAAGGGACTAATTGTCTAATCTTTAGTTAACACTTTGTGAGTCTTAGTAACTGGTTCATATTGGCCTGGGCTGTTTTCCATGATTGTTTCCCTTTAAAGATTTGACTGTTTTTACTTAGGTCTTTCTCCAGTTGCTGCCCTGCTTTGTTTTCCTCTACAGTAGCTACAACTGGTTCAGTTCTTGAAGGCTCTGCTGAACACCAGGCTCTTTGTGGGGCGTGAAAGATAAGCTGTGGCTTCACTCTCAATGTCACAAGGATAGTAACAGTTAACTCACAATTTTCCAGGTGACATGCTAAACATATATATGCGTTATTTAATTTCTTTCTCTTTGTAACCTCAAGAAATAATACTTTTATTGTTTGTACTTTACAGATGGGAAACTGGGTACAGCATTTCAGAATCTTGTCTGGTTTGTACGGTAGGATTCAAGCTCTTCTTTCTTAATTTGTTTATTTTGAGCAGTGAAGAAGGACTTTTATTTTTGGTCAAGAGTAGAAGTAGGAGATAAACTTGCTAAGCAACTTCTTAACTCCTTGGGTTTTGGATGGTTAGAGGGTAAAAGGAATGAAGGGAGAGAAATAGGTAGATAAGGGAAGAACATTCATTTTTGTGTGGGGAAGTCGGTGGAGATTTTCTGGGAATTTGGACACCACTTCTTTTCGCTTTTTTGTGGTCATTTCTGCTTGTCCTCAAGGAAGTTGTCTACTATTATGGTGCCGGGGCGTGTGCGTCATGTTGCACGCAGATGGATCATGATGAAGGCAGAGGTGGTCTCACTGTTCCTTTGGCAGCCATCTTGGATCCCGCTGGCTTTGGGCTGGCTTGTGGGAAGGGCGGCTTCTACCTGTCCTCACAGGTAGGCAAGATCAGGGTTGGGTGGAAGTTCAGCTAGGTTACCTTTCCAGTGCAAGGGTATGGCAACAAATCCCTTCTTTCTTACACTCATGCCTCATTCCTGCAGGGTTTTGAAGGTCAATAGAGCTAAAAGAGTATAGTCCTTTGGAACACTCCCCTTCAGGCCCATACATGTTTGCCTAGAAATGCCAGTACGATCCTGATATTCAGGCCAGTTTAAACCAAAGTCTTAAAAGACAAAGTTGTCACTATTAAGCTATTGTGTCTAGGGGTACACATTTGGGTAATAAAAATGATGAAGCAGCTAACAAAATGATTACAATATGAGCTAGGAAAGTTGGGCCTGGAACTGTAAAGAAGATAGATCACAGGTGTGGGTAGCAAGTTCTATTCCTGAGTTGAGTGGAGTCAAGAGAATGTTCTCCTACTAGTAATTTATAACATACATTTGGCTTGTGGGTTTTGTGTATCTTTAAATTAAAAATAAATTAATTTTTAGTGATACATAAAAGCATAAATGCTGTACATATTACTGATGAGTACCATGTGATGTTTTGTATGTGTTATGTAATATCTTATTTTTTAAATTTTCATTTTTTAATGTAATGTTTTAAATCAGGTGAAGCATATCTTTTCTCAAACATTTCTTTATGATGAAAACACTACAATTCCTTTCTTCAGTTTTTTGAAACACACATTCTTGTTAGATAGAGTCATCCTGTTACAATTGGGTACCATTGGTCAGTCTTTTCCCATTTCCTGGCACTTCTCTTGTAAACTTCCGTGGCATCAGCTTATTGTATTCCACATGTGAATGAGATGTGTTACTTGGTCTTCCTGGGCCTGTCTCATTCAATTTAGCCTAATGGCTTCTAGTTCCCTCCATGTTGTTGCAAATTACAAGATTTTATTCTTTTTCATAGCTGAATAGTATTCCATCATACATATATCTGCCACATTTTCTTTGTCTACTCATGCCTGTGGATATGTAGATTGCTTCCATTTCTTGGTCACGATGAACAATAAACATGGAATGAACATGTCCCCTGCATGTACCTGATGTCATTTCCTTTGGATATATATACTCAATAGTAGAAGAATTATTTTTATGATGTAGACATTAACAGTGACAGATTTTCCTCTTAGAACTACTTTTATTGCTTCTCATAGGTTCTGATATGTTGTGTTTCATTGACAATCTAGGAATTCTAAATTTTGTTTGTAAGTTAGTGGTTATTCAAGAATGTATTATTTAATCTCTTGTATAGTTTCAGTAGTTTCTCTTGCTTCTGATTTATATTCCATTCCAGTATGATCTGCTAGGATATGAGAAATTATTCAAGTCCCTTTGTATTTATTTAAGCATGCTTTATGTCCCAGAATATTGTCTATTTTAGAGACTTTAATGAGCTGCTGAGAGGTATGTGTATTCTGTTGCTGTCGCATGAAATGGTTTATGGATATCTGTTAAATACATCTGTTCAGTGGCTTGGATCAACTCTGGAATTGTTGTGCGTGCATCCTCTAGGGAAAAAAGTTCAAGAAGTGAGAATGTTGCAAGCTCAGAACTTAAAGGAGAAAAGAATTTGGCATGTCCTAGTGATGGAAAGGCACTCAGAGGACTTAGCCAGAAAGGGAGACAGCAGGAACATGAGCAGGATTGGAGGGGGGTGTCGTGGAGTATTACAGAATTTTAAATTTATTGGGGTCTTTGTCTTCAGAGCAAAGGGGAACCAGTGCAGGGCGCTGAGCAGGGGAAAGCTAAGATGAGATTTATATTTTAAAACAACTCTGTGGTCTGAGAGAAGCTCATTAGGAAACAGTTGCTAAAATTTAGGTGAGAGAGGACAACGGTTTGGACTGGGGTTGTCATGGAGAAATAGAGAGACGTGGAGAGATACATGAAGTAAAGACCTGTTTGAAGTGTTACCAGCAGGACTTTGTGGTGGGGCGGAGGGGACGAAGGAGGGGGCACAAGAGGCAAGCTGGACTCTCAGGTTTCTGTACGTAGCTAAATGGAAGAGGATGGGTGTCTCACGGGAGGGAACTTGGCAATGTGTGGACCTAGTCCTTCCAAGTACCTTCTCCTCCTCCGAGTGTGGCCCTGTGTACTGTACAGGAGCCTGCTGTCTGAGAGTTCACCCACAAAGCCTTCTCTGCCTACTAAACTTTTATTGTCCATCTGATATTGTATTGTAGTTGTTTCCAAGCACACCACCATGCAAACTACCCCAGAACCTGAAAGGGCTCAGGGAACAAATTAAGAGGTTTAAGTCACATGGTTTACTAAAGCAATTCAAAGTATAGCAAAAAGCAAAGGGACAATGATAACTGTGACAATAAGCTCCACATAAAATGTACAAATACACTCAATTAAAAAAAAAAAGCAAAGGGAAAGAGATGGAGCTGTTCACACACTTGGGACAGAGAGCAAAATGCACCTTGCCTGAGCCCGAGGCCGTCCACTGTTTCTGTGTCCTGTCTCTGTCTGCCACTTTAGCATTTTCTTTTTTTTAAAGGTTTTTTGAGACAGGGTCTCGCTTTGTAGTTCAGGCTGGCCCTGAGCTCAGCCTCCAACTCACATCACAGCAATCCTCCTGCCTCTGCCTCCTGAGTGCTGGCATGATAGGCGTGCGCCATCACGCCTGGCACTGTGGTATGTGGTACTGGTTGCTGCTGGGGTGAGTCTCCACGCCCAGTATTGTATGTGGTTACCAAGGATCAAACCTGGGTCCTTGCGCTTGGAAGACAGGCACTGGAACCACTGAGCTATATCCCTGGCCCCACTTTAGCATTTTCTGCTAATGCTGTGGTTACAAGTTGAAGTTTCAGTAACAATGAATGGAACATACCTGGGACAACAATTCTCTTGTTTTATCAGCAATACACACAAGCAAGTACACTTGGCTATAGCTGTAGATTATCAGTTAGTCAATGAATCCACTGAATTCCTCTATGTTTCTCTTGAAGAACAAATATGGGACCAGAATGGGGACATTATGGATGCCACGGATGCGTACTCAGCTCAAAAGTTCCTTTGCTGTCAGCTCAAAGGTAGCATAATGAAACTGGGTGTGATAAATCATGTTTATAGTACCAACACTTGGGAGGCTGAGGCAGGAGGATCTTTAAAAGTTTGAGGTTACAGAATGAGATTAAAACCAGTCTCGGGCCAGGGATTTAGCTCAGTGGTGCTGGCGCCTGTCTTGCAAGTGCAAGGGCCCGGGTTCCATTCTTGGTAACCACATACAATACTGGGTGTGGAGACTCATGCCCAGCAGCAATCAGTACCACGTACCACAGTGCCGGGCGTGGTAACTCACGCCTGTCATCCCTGCACTCGGGAGGCAGAGGCAGGAGGATTGCTGTGATGTGAGTTGGAGGCTGAGCTGAGGGCCAGCCTGAACCACAAAACGAGACCCTATCTCAAAAACAAACAAACAAACAAACAAACAAACAAAAAACAGTCTAAACTACATAGGAAGAACTTATTTAAAAAATAAGTATAATTATGCTTGTGTTTTGTTCTTTCCATTTTTTTGAATCTGTAGATACTAGTCTTATTGCAGCATATGTAGGGTTTATTCTATTTTCCATAGCTCTGACAAATTCTTGATTTACTTAGTTTTTATACTTAAAATTTCTTAAGAATTCTTTTCAGTTCTCTTAAGAATTGACTCATTGGGGCCGGGGATATAGCTCAGTGGTTCCTGTGTCTGTCTTCCAAGCTCAAGGACCCGTGTTCGATTCCTGGTAACCATATAACAATACTGGGCGTGGAGACTCACACCCAGCAGCAACCAATACCACATACCACAGTGCCAGGCATGGTGGCTCACGCCTGTAATCCCAGCACTCAGGAGGCAGAGGCAGGAGGATTGCTGTGATGTGAGTTTGAAGCTGAGCTCAGGGCCAGCCTGAACCACAAAGTGAGACCCTGTCTCAAAAAAAAAAAAACCTTAAAAACAAAACAAAACAAAGAATTGACTCAATGATTCCCCATGGCAAATGCTCCTAGAATTTAAAGCTAATTCATTTGATAGCAGTTAATATTATATTGATGACCACACGCAACTCATATAAAAGAGATCCCCTTAGACCACCAAGACATAATTTATTTTCTCCTTCGCAGTGGCCTGTTACCTTGCATATACATAGTATTTTATTTTTTGAACAAAAATAAAAATGTTTTATTGAGTTATAATTCATATACCTTACAACTTACCAATTTATTATTATTTAAAAAACTACATCTTCTTTATCTTACATGCTGTAATAAACAGTATGTTCTATGAAAGTATAGAACATCCAACCCTGCTGTCAAATTATGGGAGGGATGGAGCTTGAGGCCATTATTTCCTGCCTTAGAAACAATGAACCCATTTAACAGGCTTTTGCATATTCAGTAATGTGCACATCCCTGATGTAGGTAGTATTTTAAAGACAGAGCCTGAGACCACTGGAAAGCATAAAACAGGACAAGAAGGCATCAACTCCGGCACCACTTTGGTTGCAATTGTCCAAATCAGAATAGCAGTGGCTTAGATAAGATGGAAATTTCTGTGCTGGTAGAATATTGGCCTCCCGAAGAGACTCCCTAATCTTCAGAACGTGGGAAGACAAAAATGACTCTGCAGATGCAATTAACGTTGTGGCCGTTGAAATGAGGAGCTTGTCCTGGACTGCCTGACTCAGTCAGCTCTTCAACGTGGGAATCTTTGTCTGAGGAACAGCTGGTAAACATTTTTCCCTTAGTGCATATTGTCTTTTCATTCTGTTGGTGGTTTCTCTTGCTGTGCAGAAGCTTTTTAATGAGAGGAGATCTCAATTGTTGATTCTTTGTGCTAGTTCCCGTGTGACTGAAGTTTGTTCATAAAGTCCTTCCCTATGCCAGTGTCTCCCAGAGTTCTACCTAACCAGTTTCCCAGCAGGTTTAGTGTTTCTGTTTTAATATTTAGGTCTTTAATCCATTTTGATTTCAATTTAGTGCATGGTAAGAGATATGGATCTAGTTTTAATTGTTGGTGGATTGAAACCCATTTTTGTCAGCATCATTTACTGAGAGGCTATCTTTCCTCCACTGAAGGTGTTTTTCTCCTTTGTCAAAGATGAGATGGTTTGGTTTGTCTGGAGTTGTTTCTGCATCTTCCAATCTGTTGCACTGATCCTTGGGTCTGCTTCTTTCCCAGCACCACACTGTTTTACAACAGTAGTTTTGTAGCATGGTTTCAAGTTAGGGACTGTAATATACTCTGCCTTATCTTTGTTGCCTACAATTGCTTTTGGTATTCTACATCTCTTCTGGTTCAAAAAAAGAAGTGGGAGTTTTTCCTGGATAGGGTCTGAGAAAGATTTAATGATGGAAAAAGAGTCAGAGAAATGAGATATGAGAAAGATTCCACCTGCCACTACTGGCCTTGAAGATGGAGAAGGAAACCACAGCACGAAGGAGCCAGTAATTTCCAGAAGTTTGAAATGGCAAGAAAATAGGTTCCCCCCAGCGTCCCCAGCGTCCAGGAAGAAACCTAGCCCTGCCACTTGAATTTTAGCCCAGTGAAACCTACATCAGATTTCTGAACTAGAGGATTAAGAAAAATAAATCTATATTGTCTTAAGCCATTAAACTTGTAATGATTTGTAGTCACAGCAACGATAAATGAACACTGTTTAGACTTCGGTGCTGGAAAATTATAACCAATGTGATGTCACTTAAAATGTTAAAGTGTCATTGGTTTTAAACCATTAGCCAAGGGCTAGGACTTCTCAGGAGTACAGATCACCTTCAGCAGCTGGGTAGGAGGAATGTGGATGTTAAAGTCTTTGTTAGTGAGGGCTCAGAAAACTCAGAGTAGGTGCATAGCTTTGAAAGACTGTTAATAGAAATCTGGATTTTAAAGAACCACTTCTTGTGAGGACTCAAAAGGACTGAAAAACATAGTGCTGAAGCTGGAGGAAAGTGGATCCTCATTATATCGTCGCAAGAAGATGACGCAGGAAGGTCTAGGATTGTGACTTGTACTTATGTGGAAAAGAGCTTGTAGAGGAAGAACTGATATTTAGGTGAGGAGATTTCCAACAAAGTGTTTAAGGTATGGCCCATTTTATTCTTGCTGCTTAGAGTAATATGTGAGGCCAAGATAAATATAAACAAAAAAGAACCAGGAGTCGGATGCCCAGCCTGTCTGTGTAATAAAAGATTTTAAAAATTGAAGGAATTAAGCTTTAGGAAAAGAGCTGTACATCTTTTGTTAATACGTCAGAAGGATGAAAGGGTCAGAGTATTCATTCACACAAAGCCCCTTTGAAGGGTAGACCGCACAGACACCTAATCAGGCCGTCATCTAAGAAGCTTACGGGCATTCTCTCTCAGGCTTCTCAGCAAAAGCAAAAACGGAGATGGGATTATCCAGCACAGACCTGTGGACACGTCTCTGACCTGGTCCAGGTGACTCATCAGGCTGTTAGTAATGTTGTATTAGCAGAAATAGGACAAGGACTAGAAGGATGAGGTAGGAAATCAAGGAAGGTGACTGTTCTCCTTACCCTTGGTCCAAGTTTTTGAGTTGGAAAATACATGAACAAAACTACTTAGCTGTAAACATGTGCTGTCTTTCATGAAAAGAAGGGCATGTGGATGGAAAAGGAAGGAGGGAGGATATAAAACGTGGGCGTTTCTGGGTGCCCTGCCTAGACAGATTAGGTTTTGACAAACCTATGGTTGTGTTGTGATGAACTGTAACCCCGTAGTCATGTGGTCATAGGCGGTGGCTATGTGTGTCCAGATATCATGGGACAGAGCACCAGGGTTATGTTTATAGCACGTACTGTATGCTAGTGTGTGCTTATACCTATATCTGGTATGATCTGTGTGATTGTGATAGCTAGGGAAGCTAGTACGGAAAGCAGTGCAGTTTTTCAGGAGATCAAACTTGGAATCATCTCAGCTCTCCTCGTGGGAGAAGACAAGTTTTCATGCCAATGTCTGCAGAGAAAAGAGGAAAGACAGAGGCCTGAGCAGAGCTGACTACTATGTCACTACTCGAGTTTTAAAAAGCACTGGCAGTTTTAATTTTGAAATTCTCCTTTCATCTAGCTTGCAGCTAATTAACTATATTTTCAAAGACTTGTATCATCATTTAAAAGCAGACTGGAAATAGCCTCTGTGTGTATCAAGCCCCAGATTAGGTTCTAGGGAGAATAGTGCTCATTAAGCTGCATTCTGCTGGTCATGGACAGGCTTGTGATAAATGGGTCCCTGTGTTTCCTCTCCATATAGCTTTATATCAGTCTCTTTATTCTTGTAAATTTGCCTTTTCTTTTTTCAAGGGTGGGGTCGATCTCACACTGTGGATGTGGGCTGACCTGTGCCTCTTCTTGTCCAGTACAATGCATCAAGAGAGATCTGCATGGTGGGGCTTCCAGAGTTTGTAGCCTCCATTCTGCTGCCATGGAAGAAGTGAGGCCAGTTTTGCTGGTGACAGCAGAGCACACGGACAGCCACAGGCCCAGTCGACAGCCAGCCATAGCAGCAGGCCAGGGTGTAATGTCTGTTTCTACCCAACTGCTAAGAAAGCCATCATGTGAGTCAGCCCAGATCAGACAATGGCACACGCCTGTCTATCTCTGGCCTCCCAGACTGCCAGGATGGGACGATTATTATTATACCGTGACTACCGATTGGCTCCCAGTCTGATGAGCATATTTCTATAGTTTTTTCATTTTAAAAGATAAATCAAGGATTTTTATAATGTTGTGATAATTCCATTCATTGGATTTCTTACATATTCTATTTTGAATTTTTATACTGGTAGGCTAGACTTTTCTGGATATCCTGTTGCTACTTTTGGATTTTGCTAATGAGGGTTCACTTACTGTTGGGTTTCCTTTGGAGTCCTACTTGGCAAGAACAGCTTTATATCAGTGATAGGAAGCATGGATCTAGGGCACGGAGGGATCATTGTTACAAGAAGCAGGGCTTGGTTCTTCTTTGACAGGTGCTTTCTGCTCTTCTGAACCTGGATGTTCTGAGCACCGCCTCTGAGGCTATGAGGGTGATTCTGAGCAGCGTTTCTCCTTATGGGAGACCCTGTGCGCACTCTTACTATTAAAATAGAATTTTACATCTCAGGATTGCAAATAAATCCCCAAAATGCACTTTTATTGAATGGCAGGAGAGACTGCCCATCCACGGTCAGGTAGTAGGTAAAACTCTATCACACCTGTCTTAGTTACTTTCTTCATTGAGGAAATACAGTACCCAACAGCCACAGATTAAAGGAAAAGTTCATTTTTGTTCATATTTCGGTCTGTAGATGGCTCGTTCCAAGGCAGGACAATGTGGTAGAGAGGAAGTCCGTGGAGAGCTGCTCACAGCTCAAGACAGAAAGCAGAGAGTCAAGGAAGTATAGATATATAAAATTATACATATACATACATATATATATATATGTATACACATCTAGTGTGATCTGTGTGATTGTGATAGCTAGGGAAGCTAGTACGGAAAGCAGCGCATACATACATACTATATATATATAGTTTTATATATAAAAAATATATATAATATATATAATATAAATATATGTATAAATATATATGTATGTATATATATATATATATATATATATATATATATATATATATATATATTGTATGTATGTATTCCCCCTTTTGGGTTAGGTCCATAGTAACTCGCCTCCACTAGGCCCCGCCTCCACTAGGCCCCGCCTCCTAACAGGAAGTCATACTCAGCCCACATAATCCAATCATCTCCCCCAAACCCCACCTATGAACACATGAGTCTCTTGGGGGACATCTAGATATAAACCACAACAGTACCCGCCACGGAGTGTTCTGTAGCCAGAAGCACATCTGAGCTGGCTCCAGGAAGGAGTCCAGTGTGTCTCTACTTATGAAACAAAGAATGTTCTAATGCTCGGAGGACCTGCGTCTTCAGTATAAAGATGTGCTCACTAGTGAGTGGACGTTTTAGGCTATAAATTAACTGGAATGAGGCTTGTAACTAGGAGACCAAAATATTTAGGATCCTGTGTGTTATTTATCTGTCTTTTTCTAAAATTCTCATTGGTTCTGGGTAATATAGGCTTTCCCTTTCTTTGTGTTTCTGTGCCATATTTCTCCTTACGTTGTGAAAATTGAGGCATTGTAGCACTTAAAGTTTATTAGGTCATATTTCTCTGTGAGCAAAAGGAGAAAGAGTGGATAACTTACATACCTTACTACGTACTTGTCTCTAGTTGTTTAAATAAATAATTTACAGAGAATTTTATAAGAAGAATCACAGTCTCACTATCTGTACTGTAAGGTCTTAGTCACCAAGAGGTCATGTAGTGGTCAGATGGTTGGGAATTTACAGGGTTTTTCCATTAATCTATCAGTTGCTTATCCTAGTTTACTTTAATCTCAGAATTAATACTGTAGTATCTCAGAAGTAGACATCTGAAGAGAATAAGGTGTACTAAAATACTAGGCAAACATGCAACACAACACAGAATAGTACAGTAGAAATTTCATTGAATGTATGTGAAATGATAACCTAGTTATTGCTTGAAAAAAAAAGCTCATAGAGAGCCCCAAGGAGCTCATTTTATGTCCAGAGAGTATTTAGATCTTATACATCTATGAGCACATGGTTTCTTTTGAGGAAATCTGCCAGGCCTGTAGCCCTCTTCTGGGAAAATCAGAGGCAGAGAGTTCCTTAGTTTAGATTCCATCCTGTAGCCGTGTAACCCCACTACCCTGGCCGGAGCTGATGGTGTCAGGGATCAAAGGATGGATGACTGATCCAGGGGTGCCTCCGGCTAACTGAGGTTGACAGGCCCATCCAAGCCGATTTACTTTTGGGGAGACTGGAATCTATTCGCTCCGAGAGATGCCAACAAGAAAGCGGCAGAGAAGCCCAGCAATATGGAGAAGGCAGCAAATAGAAGCTGTGAAGCAACAGAAGCTCAGTGGAGAGAGTGTAGGAGAGACAGAATCAGGCTCAGCATGAAGCACAGCTCCTGGACAGGGCAGGCGTCGGTGGCAGGATAGCCACACGTCAGCACACACCAGTATGGCCCTTTCTCCGTTCCTAACAACCCTCTCTTCTGAGCACATCCTTCTTTCACACTCTCAAGATTCCTCGAGGACAACCTTGTTACAATAAGCCTAGAGCTGAGTAGGCCTCAGTTTCTTGCTACCTAGAGGGAACTAACAGACAGATAGGCTTGGAGAAGCTGATATCCTGATGGTGTCCAGTATTGCTGATGGAAGAATGGAGTACAGAACGACGGAAGTTAGGCTCAGACGCCAGATAGTAATCGCTACTGTCGTACACTTCTGGTATTTTCTCTTTCGGGTGCCCTGTTCTTTATAGATCTGTCTGTGTCCTTGGAAGACAAGGGGGATCTTGGTACAGTAGAAATAGGGGCCCTGTGCCTGGTTTCTCAGGCTCACTGGGTCTTTCCCCAGCTGAAGTCTGTTCACCTTTAAGACGAACAGATCCATTAGTACCAAAGATGGGTTAAGTGATTGTGACTTTACTAAGGGCAAGGATGGGGTTGGTTATTACTTGTGTGCCCCAGGGTTTAGCACATGGCCTAATACCTAACAGGCCCTCTATTAAAATTTATTGAGTGAAAAGACTGAATAAGTAGTTTTCTCTTTGGTAATTTAAAATATTAACGAGATAAAACCAAAAATCTGACACCACACCACATATTAAATTATATGACCCGAGCATGAAAATATACACATGCCTAACAAGATTCTTTAGGGTAATAACTACAATGGTCATCGTATCTTTACAACACAATTCCTTAACCCAAGTCAGGAAACCCCTAGTATAGGAGATGTAGACAAGGATATTGGGTGTCCAAGTCATTTGCAAGAAGCTTATTTTTCCTGTACCCCAGATTAAGTTTTAATTTTGAGAGGAAAAATAGCAAGCCCTGTGCTACTGTGTCACACGTCCCTCCTGCTGGGTTTCCTGGGGGATGACTTCAATGACTTCATGATGTCTCACAGGCTGCTCATCTCAGTTATCAGAGGAACATTTATAGTCTTCACATAAATTTTAATGACCACACACATCTGTTCCCACCAGCCATGATGTTTCCACACTGGGGATAGACGTTGACCCCTTTGCTAAGCACAAATCATATTTACCGTATTTATTTTAGAAAAATAAAGTAGATCAAAGAGTAGAGTGGAGAGATAGAGTTGGAGAGGAGAAAGTAGAAAGGGTGCCTACGAGGCGGTACTGGGGCTGCAGCCTCTCCCTGTTCCAGCGGTTGGTGTTTGTTCAGGCACATTCCCTCCGACTGGTCCTCAGGGTCCCCACAATCCCACACCCTGGGGAGCTCCATGCATGGAGCTGCTTCCTCAGGAAACTGTGAGTGCATCCTGGGCCTTGTACGGGAAAGGGTGGCTGTGCAGCCGTGCCCCTGGCTCTGACCCACTGAGCCCCGACGGATGGCCTGTCCTTGTTTGCTTCCTACCACCCATCACTCAGCTCCTGCTAGAACTTGAGTCTCTGGCTGAGACCAAACAGCTTTGGGTTGTCTTTCCATAGCTCCCGTGTTCAGGACCCTGACCACCCTTCTGACTCCTCTGCCTCTGTCTGTCTGTCTGTCTGTCTCTCTCTCTCTCTCTCTCATTTTCCTACACTTGGTCCTGTTCTGCCCTCTCGGCCTTTGCAGGCACTGCTTCCTGCACGTGCACCTCCTGTCCACACGGTGGTGTGTGAACACGCAGAGCGCAATACACAGATCCATGCTCCGCCTCCAGTACGTGCACACACAAATACACTTCCCGTCCTGTTTCCATACATAAAAACACCCTTCCTAGGCGAACTTTTCTCTGACTCCCTGAAGCACGTTTCATCACCCCTCTCTTGCTGGCTACACGACTGTGAACAGCCGTCTGTGATGGCGTCTGTCGTGTCTATGCGATGCTGGTTTGGGATATGATGGCTCCCTCTCTGAAGTCAAATTGCTGACATACAAAGTGTGGCTCTGTCACGGAGCTGGGGGACCCTACGTCACACACTTAGTATCTCTGGGCCTTGGTTTCCTAAGTTATAAAACAAGAATAACCATTATTAAATGATCAGATGGAATTATTGAAAAAGTTTTAAAACGATGATACAAGTACATGACTTAGTGAAACACCTTGCTTAAGAAAGGACAGTTACCAATATTAGTAACTGATCAGTTTTCTCCAGTCATCTGTATTGGGACTGTCTCTTGTGTACTCTTAGATTCCTAGAGAACTGCAAATGATAGATATTTGATATCTGTTTGCTAAGTTGAGCTGTTGACTCAATGGCTCCCAATGGGCTATGGTATTATGTCCATGTTCTCTGGGATAAAAAATTGAGGTTCAAATTACGATCTTCTGCCTGCTCAGTTTCCTCACTGATCTCTCCCGTCAAGAAGAGATGTATGGGGGGAGGGGTAGTAGGACAGGTGTTTGTCAAGGCTGTTTTCCCAAGGAAAGGGAGATTATGACATGCAGGAGAAGACAGCTGGTCACAGCACTTCCTCTCTTGCGCGGTGTTGTATCCAGTGTAACATCCACCACGTGCGGCATCGGGCACCTCCTGCGCATGCGCGTCTCCTTCCTCCGGATCCTGAGCGCCTTTGGGATCCGGCCCTGTCCCCAGCTGTGTGCGGGCTTGGAGGCCTCCTCTCATACGTCCTGCAGCCGTGAGGACCTGGCCCACATGGTGTGGGATAGTAGTGCACTGCTTCCAGGCTTCCTAATGGAGACCTGGCCGGCTGAAGGATCACCGTGCGATGCTGGATTAGGGAGTTTTGAAGAACTGATGGGATGAGGAGAGACACGTGAGTGTGCCAGGTTTACTCCCAGGAGCCGGATCTAGAGAGGGACGTGGGATAGTCCTGCCTCCCAGTGGCTCCCTGTCTTGGGAAGGAGGCTGACCTTCGTGTGCCACCTCCGCAGGCACAAAGGTACTTTCCTGATTTTTCCATTCAGTTCCTGCCATCCCTGAGGAGAAAGCACGGCCAGTGTTTGACCTTAGGAGCTGTAGACAAGTGTTGTCATCTGACCAGATCTGTGGGTAAGAGCGAATCTGCTACTTCCCGGCTTTCTCATAATCTCAGATTCCATATCTGCAAAAAGGAAGTCACAGTGGCACCTACTTTGTAGCGCTGGCTTGAGGATGGGATCAGATCATACATGTCACTGCTGGGCACACACGTCACCACTATTAGTGTTCCACTTGTTACCTTCACTGCTATCAATGTTCCAGTCTAGGAAAGTGATAAGTGATAAGGCAGAGAACAAATAATAACAGTGCATTATTCAAAGACTGTTGCTAAATTGTAAGCAGACTGTAAATAAACCTTTAAAAATAAGCTTAGGCTTCCAACTTTTCATCAATTAAAGATTGATTAATTTTCATAAAAACATTTTGTATGGTAGTCATTTTAGGAGCTAAACACATCATACCAAAACCAAAAATCTTGTTTCCTATTAGGTGTTAGAGAAATCATGTAATTGATTAATAAATACTCAGAAATCAGGAAGATGGTAAGATTAAAGGAACAAAACATGCAAAGGGAAACAAACACTTATGACCATGTATGAAAGATGATGGGCATCCTCAGTCCAGCTATTTATTCCTTTGGATTTTTTTATACTTGTGACTGAAGAATCTTTGTATCATGATAATTGGCAAAATCAAAGCCTTTGCCTTTGATTTTGGCCAGGTCTTCCTCTGAGTTTTGGGCCCTTAGGTTAAGTAGATTCATTGATCTTTCTGTTTCTTGGGGAAGGAACATCAGGGAAATAAAAATAGATAGTGGGCCAAACCTGTCGTGCAGTTCTTGATCTTGTCACAGAGTTGGTAGTTTATGGTAGTTCTGGGGGAAGCAATGCCGGACTGAATGCCTTGAAGACAGGAACATGGCCTATTAGTCTATATCTTTGGGCCTGAGGATATTCTTGCAATAGTGAGAGCTCTATCCACATTTGTTTAGTTCATATGTTGAAACAGAGTTTAGCTGGGGATGAAATTCATTTTTATCTTTCTATTGAACTGTCTATTCGCTTCCTGGTTGTTTTTGAGAAGACTGCTATCCATTTAATTGTCATTTCCCTCCTCCGATGAATAACTCCATTCTGAAGTCAGTGTGTATATTTCTTATCCATGTTATTATACTTTTACTGAACATGTATTGAACCATAAAGGGTGTGGTGTTTAAAAAGATTATATAAATTTTAACCCAATTGATATGCTGCAATTTATTTTTTCAAACTGGCTTCATGACCTCAGTCTTTATCTGTGTTGATACAAAGTAGCCCTATATCTTTCATGTTCACTGCTGTGTAATATTTTGCTGCATAAACACACTGCCATACCTGTACTTACCAGCCGTCCCTGAGTGGTTTCTGATTGCCGCTTTTGTGACTATCCTTGTGTAAAGTATAACACACATTTAGAAATGGAGTTCCTGGGCCGCAAAGATAGATAGTTGACCTCTAATGTGGTCAAACGGATTTATACTCACAAAGCTGGGCACGAGAATTTCCTTTCTTTATATTTTCACTCAACTAGGTGCCTTTGGACTTCTCCCAGTATTTCCATCTCCTTTTGCTGCTGACAAACAGGCTCAGGGTGCCTTGCCCAGAGAAAGAATGAGCGAGTGAATGAATCTATGTGGTGATGCTTTGTTTAATGAGGTAATCGTTTCTCTCACTAGAAGTTCCCGGAGGCCCTCATCTCCAGCCTTCAGAACAAGTCTCTGTAAAGCGGATGCTCTGTAGTTTCCTTGTTGCTGAACAAATGAGTGGAGGAAGTGGGGGAGGAACGTCTGCTTTTCCCGGGAGGCTGTGCTCACGGGCTGCAGAAAGCCAGCTCTGGCCGTTTCTGCTCCTTTAGCTCTGGCGGCTCCTGATATGATGGTGGTAGAGTGTGAGGGAGCAGGAACTTTGTCAGTGGGAAATTAAATCTGCTCAGTGGGTCTGTGATGAGAAGCCTGGGGTGGTCTGACGCAGGATGCAGCTGAAGGAGCTGTCCATCTGTCTTGCAGGCCTCTGGCTCCCAGGAGGTTATTCTTAGCCGTCTTTACTTCAATCTTTATTTTCTCTTAATCAGAGCTCTCTTGATTTTGCCACTGGAGCCCTCCGCTTTCCCTCTGTGAAGCAATGATTTACCCTATCGTAATTGTTTCCCCCTTTAGACTTTCGGAGTGAGTGGGTGGCTTCTTCTGTGCTCACACACTCTGCTCGCTGCCTCCCACCCAGTTCCTCCTGTGAGTGATTCTGAGGCTGGTGGGGACCTATTATATGTGCTGGGTATTTGGCCCCCATCTCGTTAAACATACCACTTTCCTTGCTGATTATTTTTTCCTGGTAACACGAGTACATTTGCTGCCTTTTTCCTTCCACCTCACGTGTCCTGAATTCTGCTGGATTAATTTAACCTGAGCCTGAGGAGGCAGCAAAACTGAGGGCAGGTGGCTGAGCTCCAAAATTTGGCTCCTGCGGCAGAGTCATAATCACGCACCTCAGTGCTGCTCTTCGTGGCTAAAGAGCACCTCACAGCCAGCAGCTCTCCACTCCTCAGAACAGCAGGAGCCAAGGCCTTGAGGTACAGTGACACCCCAGCATCATGGCCGAGAAGAGGCAAGGCCACATTTGAATTTGATGTCGAATTCCCTACATTTTCTTCCAGCCTCTGTTGGAATCAAATGCCCCTCGGGAGCAGGTAGATAATGGAGAGATGTTGATTAGAGTCGACTTATTAGCTATTAATAAGAACTGTGGGGAGGTGAAGGTGTACCAGTGAGCTTCCCTGTTGCTGGGATACGAGACATAACATCCCAACTTGGAAGAGGAAGAGTTGTTCTGGTTTCCAGTCTCAGTGGGTTCAGTCCATGGCTCGCAGGCTCCAGAGTGGAGCATCGTGGTGGAGGGGCCTAGCGTTGCACAGCTGCTCTCTTCTTGTTGGCTGAGAAGCAGAGCACAGAGGAAGATGCCAATGAGCAGAGCCCCCTCTGGCCACCTCCGCCTGAGCCCATCCTAACAGTACATTCAGCCACAGTGGATTAAGCCACTTGATGATCTTCCCCTGCAGTCTCAATCCAGGTTAAGTTTAGGTGGCACACTGGACATGCCTTGTCTAAAGGCGTTAAAATGCAGAACATTGGCTACAGTGTGGAAGTTGCATCCCCTGTAAGGTCTAGGTGGTCCAGTACCACCTTCAGGGTGGTACTGTTGGGAGGTAGTGAGGATTAGGTGGCAGGTAGTGAGAGGTTCCTAGACCACTAGAGGGTGCTCTTGAAGGGGGCCTGTGACAACCCGGTCTCTCCGCTTTCCTCCTGCCTCCTGGCCTGTGAGGTTAGCAATTTTGTTCAGCCATGATATGTTGCCTTGCTAGTGGGCCAAAGCAAATGGGTGCACCCAGTCCTGGACTGGAGCTTCCAGAACTATGAGCCAAGACCAACCTTTTTTCCTTACAAGTTAATTGCCTCGAGTATTTCATTATTATAACATAACGTTGACCAATAAGAAGTGATAGGAAAAGAGAAACCCATTTATTATATCACCCACTCAGGGCCCAGTCTATAACCTATCTCCTTGCCGGTGAGATGCGGAGAGCGTTTGCGTACCATTGTCGCCATCGCTCGATGACACTGGGAAGCTCTGTCCTGGTTGAAGCACAGTAGTTCTGTGGCACAAAGCAGTAAAATACTTTAAAGATAAATAAGTGAATACTTCTGTTGCTCTTAGAATAGAATTAGAGCTTTTAGAACAGAATTGCGAACCTAAGCCTATGAGGATCCTATTGACAACTAGAGTTTCCAAGGGATGGTATTCAAAGTCCTGGTACATTGCGTGTGAGCCCCTGCCACCATGTTTTTGTGTCTTAGTCAAAAGTTTACTTCTCTTTCCTCACTTCTGTCCTTCTGTCATCCCTGTGGAGATCATGGAAACTGGTTACTCAAGTCAACCTACTGAAAAGCAGTGACCCGTGACAATGAAATGGGCAGACCCCCCAGGGGACCCCAAATTTGCCTTCTCACCTTGGCCTGGTCCTGGAGAAGACAGTAACCCCATCCACTAGGGAAGTGTAGCCCAGTGAAGGTCATGAAGTTTGGTCAATCTATAAAAACTCTCCTCCGAAGGGATTAGAGAGGGGGTAGTCCCAGCATTCCCAGTGCTAGTGAGGCTCGGGTGGGAACAGCGGCAGATGGGCGACCTGCTCAAAACGGAAGTGGTTAAGTCTGCAGCCCCAGAGAGCAGAACTCTGCCTTACCAGCTGGTACTTACCAGCACCCCTAGCATTTCCGCCCATAAAGTACAAGGAACTGACAGAGGATGAACTGAGTCAGGATGAGTACTGTGGAGTGTGACTTACTTTTCTTGTTTTATATTCTGCCTCCTTGTCATCCTCTTAAGCTGCTCAGTTTAGGGAGGACCTGAGGAAACCTTCAAAAGCAGGCAGAAAGATTAGGGAGAAAACAATTCATAGAATAAGTATTGACAACAGTCTGCCAATTTTTCCTCTTCAGAACTTGCCACTTGCCCAAATGTCCTGATTCTACCCTTTTTTTTTTTTTTTTTTTTTGGTCCAGCTCCATATCCTCAGATGGTCCACGGGCACTGGAACCCTGGGCAGGGTAGCCGGGGTTCTGCTAGGTAGGATTTGCTGCCAAAGTGTGTGTCTGGTGAGGTGCTATTGTGATTTCACTGCAACTTAACTGCCATTCAGTTGAGACTCATTCCCTCCCTCCTTTCCTTCCTTCCTTCCTTCCTTTCTCTTTTGGGGATTGAAGCCAGGGCCTTCACGCTAAGGTCCATCTCCACCCCTTTTAATTTTTAGTTTGTGACAGGCTTTCACTAAGTCACTAAGTTGCCCAGGATGGATGCGAACTCACCAGCCTCCTGCCTTAGGCCCCACAGGGCTAGGACAGCTTCCACTCTTCCTCACTGTCACCTTTGTCTTCATCTGGCTTCTTGCAGGACAGGAAATTTAAAAATCCAGATCCTGTTATTCAGACACAGTTTTGCGCTGGCACCTTCCTCCCTGCAGTCTTCATGTTCATTTCCTTCTGCATGTTTTACATCTGACAATGAAAAATAGTTCGTAGTAGATATTGCCTCACACAGAATTATTACTAATGTGACATCCTGACCAATGTGAAAAATAGAACGAACAGACCACGTGGCATGCTACAGGCTGATTTACTCTTAGTTTTCACCCCCCTTCGTGTTTTCACTGAGACCTTTTGTCAGAATAAAGGTAAACGCAGGAACAAGTCTGAAATGCAGGTAATTTTACAAATACCATATATTTTAGAACAGTCAGCTCTATGCCCTTGGTATCAGCCCCTCCCCCCGCTTTTTTTCTTCCCACAATCTTCACCCGCCCCTCCAGGCTAAGCCCCAACAAAAACGTGACAGAAGTGAAGGGCATTTTCTGGAGAATTATGATCCCCAGACTCTAGCCCAGCGCTGCAGCTCTTCGCGCAGTGCTCAGTTCCTGCGGGCTCAGCTCTCTGTGTAGAGTAAGCAGGGGGCGGGGTGGGCCATCGAGGGGAAGGGGCTCTAGGTCCGCACTGCGCAGCTGGCTGGGGTCCTCGGCAGCTGGCCTCTCGGATGATCCCCAAAGTGAGCACATCCTGCAGGACCAGAGGATAGGTCCGGCGGTCCCAATAGCTTCCTGGCCTCCAGCCAGCCTAGAGACGAAGCTGGCCGGCAAAGCAGATGAGTATGTTGGAAAGACCAACGCAGTCCCTAACGCAGCGTCTTGGAAATGCCCGTGTCCCCAGGAGGAGGTCATTGAACCCTTCTGCTTGGTGGTGTGGAGCGTGCGTCAGGCACAGCAGGTTGTGAAGGGGGACTCTGGGTATGCCTCAGTGTCCCCCGCACAACGGGGGGCGGCGGCTACCAGCGCCGACCCAGAGCAGGTCCTGGGCGTGCTCGGGAAGTGGTGGTTACAGTAGTCTCGAGCCTGTCTGTCCCCGTCTCTGTGGACTTGCGCCCCAGCCCGGAGGCCCCGCCGCGCCAGGGCTGCGGGCTCGGAGCTGCTGCCCGCGGGTGGTGAGCCGTCCTGACTGCCCAGCCTCAGCGTCCGGCCCCGCCGGAGGGCTGGCGACATTTGGCAGCCTCCGCTGAATCCCTAATGAAGTTATTTTTCACAATTGCCCTTTGCAAGGTCTCGGGCCTGGGCTCGGGGTGCTGCCAGAGCGGGCGGCCCGGGGAGAGCGGGCGGCGGCGGGTCTGGGCGGGACGACGGGCGCACGGCTCGGCCCCGCGCGGCTCC